>UCOM01002288.1:0-28052 GCA_900474385.1 Ormyrus pomaceus | reverse complement strand
CAGATCCTTTTTGTTACCAACCAGAATGATTGGTACATTTGGACAGAAGTGCTTAACCTCTGGCGTCCACTTTTCCGGAATGTTCTCTAGGGAATCAGGACTGTCAATGGAAAAGCACATGAGGATGACATCTGTATCAGGATAAGACAGTGGACGAAGTCTGTCGTAGTCTTCTTGTCCTGCGGTATCCCACAGGGCGAGCTCGACCTTAAAAAAATTAAATTAATTGCATAATTTTATAAATTTTTATGTTGATGAATTTTAAATGCAAATTTATGAAATTTTAATTGGTACCCTAATAACAGATAAGATGAATATAATCCTATATTAAAGCATTGTTATTAGAGAACAGATTGTTTAATATAATAATTGAGTAAAAAATTTTGATGATCTTACCTGCTTTCCATCTACTTCAATGTCTGCTACATAGTTTTCAAATACTGTAGGCACATATACCTCAGGGAATTGATCCTTGCTAAATACAATCAGCAAGCAAGTTTTACCACAGGCACCATCGCCGACGATTACCAATTTCTTCCTAATAGCTGCCATGAATCCTAGAACAGAAAAACTCCTTTTAACAATATTTTTCTTTGTGATTGCAAAATATTGGGATCAATCTATCATGATGTTTATATGTTCTACACAATAATGTATCTAAATAATTGGTTTATCTATCATAATTTAAAAAAATTATCAAGATTGTGCTCTATAATGCTGAAGAAGAATGTGTGCTTTCTATAAATATGAAAGAATTGAGTATTTAAGCAGATCTATTGGGATCCATTATCAAATTATGTAGAAATGTTTTTATCCTGTTCATAAAATGTGTATTATCCAATAAAATTTAATTTTAATAATAGAATTAGGTAAAATGCCACTTTTTTTTAAATCTGCTTGAGATTTATTTTAGTTTGTTATTTTACTTTACCAAAAGTATTCTTCATATACACTGAATGATAGCATTGTGCAAATAATAATTTTGTTTGTTTTAATTAAATTTTAATTAAATAAAATAAACCTTTTTAAAATTAATGTTACATATTAATTTTAGGGATTTATTAAATTGTGATAATTGAAAAGCCTAATGTTTTCTAAATACTAAGTCTACTTTTGTTTTTCTAAAGAAGAGAAATGCAGTTAATTGATTTAGGGAAAAAGTAAAAGAAAAATTTAATAATGATTTCTTACTGTTGACAACTGTCATGTAAAATTGTGCATATGTATTTGTATTTTGAGTAAAGTCTCAATAAAACGCCATCGAACTTTGGTCACTGTTATCTGTATCTGTAACAGTGATAAGATAGCAAATCAAAAGGATCATTTGATTTCAAAGAATCACATATCACTGAAATTCTGTGACCATTTATTTTAGATACTGATGCAATTCTATAAATATGCAAGAAAGGATATTTAGATAAAAGAAGGAATTTATTGACAAAAAATACTGCAATTGAAATCTATTATGTATTAGCTGTCAACTACATAAACCCAATATTCCAAAAGCAGGGACAGCCCAATTTAAAAAATGTATAAAGTTAAGATTTTCTAGAATTCAGAATTATTAAATTTGAAAATTAATAAAAATGATTAATTTTATTTTTAAGTTTATATTTAATTAATAAGAAATAAACAATTATTTTTACATATTTAGATTCTGAATTCTAGTATTTAAAATCATTTTACTTATTTATACATTCATGGGACTATAAGATTGATTACAAAAAGCATTTTGTTTTAAATAAAAATATGAAGATATTTGCCTACTGGCTACATTGTATCATCAGAATGTAAAAACTTGGAATTTCTAGCAACCTAAACGTGTTTCAGCATTTGAGAAGCATAAGTGGAAATCAGGATCATACCTGAGCCAGGATATTCTGAATCATCTGATCTGGATTTATTTATAATGCATCCCATCTTTCGAATACTCTTTCTCAGTTTGTTTCCTATGCTGTTGCTTACAGCTTCGTTGCTAGTTATGTTATTCACAACATCCTATAATCATCAGATCTTGTACCAGAGCCTTTTTAATAGAAACAAAAATAAGAATCAATCTAAATTCGATATTATTATGGCCCTTTTATTAAATTGCAAAACACTAAGATTGATTTTTAAAGCTATTTACTTATTCTTCTCATTACTATTGAACGAACAATGGAATGTAGAAAGAATTAACGCAACGGGACTGCACTGTGCTTGGCAGTTTAAACTATTTACCAGTTTATGGAATCAGATAGATGGACCAGCACTTAAAAACCAATTATCAATAATACGATGCATGCACAACAGATAAGAACTCTTTTAAAGACAAAGTAAAGTAAGAATCTACAAGTTGCAAAGTATTTCAGTGTCAACAGAGGTTGCAAAGTATTTCAGTGTCAAGGAGAGTCGTACAAGATGTTCAAGACAACGGCCTAAGGGAACTGAAGCCGACGTCTTGAAAAGGTGCAAGTTGCTTGGCCTCGGAGAGGCTCCTGCTATCTCACTTCCGGGAGCCGACGCTCGGATGTCACGCGTCTCCGCTCACGCACACTCCCACTCTTTCCGTCTTTCTCGCTCGTTCTTTATTCTGGCTCGCTCTTTCCCGAGAGCAAGGGTATTCGCGCTCTGGTCGTGGCGCGTCGCCGGGAATTCCGAAGTCGCGAAGCTCGCTCTCTTTCCCTCTCGGTCCGATTGCTCCAAAATTACACGCACACCTTTGGCTCGCGGGCGCACACAGGAGAGGGACACGCACACAACCGAGCGTCTTCTTGGCGTCCGTTTTCCAAAGCCGAGCCTCTCGGGCTTGTGTTTGCACTCGAACGATTAAAACTCCTTGGCGTCTTGACGCTCAGGATCCCGTGGACGCACAGTGGGAACAGAATGAAGATCGACAGAACGAACAACCATGAAGCGAACACTCGGGCGCGCAAGCGAGCGAGAGAGACGGACTGAGTGTGAGTAAGCAGCGAGCGGCCGAGATAGAACGAGCAAGAGAGAGAAGTAGCGAGCGCGTTTCCGAGGAGAAGATAGAGGCCGAACCAAGGGCCGAACTCTCGGAGCAAGTCCGGTTGCGAGGACTCTAAGCCCAGGACGCTTAAGTAGATCGCGGGGCCCTGCTGGGCCCGTTATTCGCTGTTTATTTACCTGAAATCGTGCGCGACAGATAGCGAAGAAAATGGCTGCCCGCCGTTCGCTGGCCACACCTCAATGGCTCAATCTGTTGAGTGCACGAGAGCGCCGCCGCCGTCGCCGCCGTCTACGCGGCCCCAAAGGGTGGGGGTAGCCAGCGCGCGAGCCAGGGCCGTACGCTGCGCAGCTGCCTCCAAATAATAAAATCCCCCCGCAGGGGCGTGGATTCCCGAATGAGCGATCCTTTTTTTTACCGTTTCGCCTCGTTTGCTGTTTATTTTCAAACTAGAGCTCTTCTTTTAATTTTTACAACTTGAGAAAAAAATTTCTTATCTTTTTATGCTTGATTACAAAGCTTTCGCTATCGAAGTTATTAAAAATTGACTTTTATCAAAACGGATTGAAGCAAAAGAATACATCAGAAATTATTATTAAAATTTCTTTAAATCTCTGTCTGCTAGAAAAATGTGAAAAATCTGAAATTCATTGTGCGATGTTATATTATAGGCCTTGGCACCCTGACGCGCAGTTCCACTAGTGACGTTTGAAATTTGCCGTGACTGGTCACTATTTCTCCTTTCCCTCTCTCTTTTCCTCCCTCTAAACGTAAACGAAAATTCGCTAAAGACGATGTCGCCCTCTAAGTCTCCTCGAACATGTGCATCGTTTCGATCCGTTTCGAAAAAAAAAAAAAAAAATAGACGAGCGCAAATTGCAAGTAGAAAACACTTATATTTTGACACTTTCCCTGTTAAATTTACGTGAAAATACATACTATTCTAATATGAAATATGGTCTTCTGGAGTTACCGCTTGCTGGTAAAAGCGGGTTCACGCTGGCTTTTTAAAGTGTCCGCGATTCGCGCGCGCGAATACCGTCATATCGCGCAACGGGATTATCATTCCGAATGCGCTGCTGGCGCGCATTAGCAGTGTATACTCAGTTCGAGTATACGGCGGTATCAAAACGACGGAAGCAGCGAAAGCTCATTGTATTGTCTGAGCCCGAGTGGAGAGCATCTCCTCGCTCGTGGCTTCTGCTGGCTGCTGCCTTGCGCCACTAGGACTAGTGTCAGTTAACAAAATGGCTGTGCTCTGGTCACTCGTGTCAGTAGGTTTTTCGCTGCTGCTCACGCCGTTTCTCATGTTCCTGCTGTCAATCATCTTTCTGGCATCTATGGGAAAGTCACTCGGCGTCCGGAGGCTGTACATCAAGCTTCTGCTTGCCCTCTTTGAGGTTAGTTTTTTGTTGTGCGGATATGCCTTGAGCAAGGACTTTTTATTCCTGAATTCCTGGCGACGCTGTGACTCTAGGTCCATGGCCTAAGTTTCCTTTCGCTTCCCGTGCCTTCCTCTCAGTTTTATGGGCGCGTGAGCGCGTCAATCTTGGCCCCGAGGTTAGATGCGCTCTGTAATAAATTTCTCGTTAGATGGGCTCTGTTTCTTTAATGATTTTCTCGAAAGAACGCGCGTCCTGGCTTTCGAGCCTCTTAGACACGTGTGCGAGTGGAAAGTGAGCGTGAAAATAGTTTGAGAGTGAGTGATATGTATATACGGGATATAATGCGCGTTCCTAAAGTAACGGAAAATCAATAATATTTTCCTTTTTAAGTTTGTTTTTTACGTCAGCGCAAATAAGCTTCTGTTTTTCATAAAAATCTGATTACACGTGGCTGGGCGTTCCTAAAATCGAATTTCGGCATTGTTACCTTCGAGTTCCAGCGCATCCGTTCGAAGGCTGCTCTTTCGTCAGCTGCGCGCAACAGTCTTCTGAGCGTCCAAACATAATATACATATCACCCTGCGCCGCATTGGCAAACCAAGTGGAGGGAGCAATGCAAATGACCGATGAAAATGATTCGCGAACGAGTGCATTGATTTCTCGCGATGCTTTGGCATCTTTTTTTTTTTTCTTTCTTTCTAACCGCATTCGCCTTGAAATTAATTTTAAAACGTGGCTCACTCGGTAGCCTACGTTTTCCGGCGTTTTCACTAAATGTTCAATTATAGCCCTGGTAGGGGAACTTCATTAATACTGCGTCCTGATTTATAATAAGACTTTATAAATAACCCGGATATGAGTAATTCTTTGATGCAAATTTGAATGCGTAAAATTTTAGGGGACTATTTTTATCTGTTTTGTTTGTTAACACTGTGGCTGCTTTGAAATTCTGTTCGGAGGTGACGCGAACGCTTTCGCGCTCAGACGAGCCCGTAATTATTAAAAAATATTTATAATCAGATTTGAGAAGCACATTTTGAATACAATCAGTTTTTGAAGCGCGAGATGCACAGTAGTAATAATGATTTGTTTATTACTTATTTTTACCGTTCTTTTTAGAAATTTTCTTCAATAAAAATAATAAAAAGTCGGAACTTTAAATGCGTTTAGCAGTATAATTATCCTCACACTAATTGTATTTTTTTATTATATAATATATCTTTTTTAATGCTCAATCAATAATGGCAAATTAATCTGTCGATAAGATAAATATCAATTTAGAAGGAAGAGTAAGCACATAATCGCCTATTTAAGAAATTGAAGTACTTGCGAAGATTGTATTATTTACAAGTTTTCGTAATTTAATTATTAATTTGCTTATTTTGTTGCTAGTTTGCTTAGTTTCTTTCATAAAAGACAATTTACTAGACTATCTTATTTATTCTTGATAACGGATTTATTAGACGTTTATCAGTAATTTATGCACCTTACGTATTTCCACTTTTTAAATGACAACAATCGAAGGATTTTTTATTGAATTACTAAAATAGGATAACTGAATAAGTAATTTTTACCATAATATTAAAACAAAGTTCATAAACGTTCGTACATGCAGTTGCGCTTGCACCTTTTGTCCGCTATATGTTTTTGCGCGAAAATGTTTTGCTCACGAAGTTTGTTCTACAAGAAGCATCAAAGTTGTTGCAAATAAGTTTTTTCACATTGCGATTGAAAAATGTTAATTTTACATTCTTCCGTGTCAATTTGACTAAAAGCACTTTATTCAGAGGGATATTATTTGCCTTGGAAAGTATTAATAACAATTAACAATTATCAGATCATAATTTCATTGGATAATAAATTGACATAAGATCAAGTGAAAAAGATATTTGTATCAAAACGATCAAGATCGTACAAATCGTTGTCCTTGCTCGCAAAAGTTCTTTCGAATCGACGCTCGTGTAATTGAAAATCATTACCGAACCGAACGATTTGTAAATTAGTTGTTATGACAACAATGAAATTATAAATAGATAAGCTTTAATTATTAGGCTCGCGCGTTTATGAGAAAACGTCTAATTTCCCGGTGACTCGGTATTTTCGAAATTAATATCTTATACCGTTGCGGACGGCTAGGAAAAGAGAACGAGCATAAACGCTTATGCAACTCGAATACATTGTGCTTTCCTCAAAAAAAAAAGAGCGCCTATCATCTTGTCTTTGACGCTGCGGCGGCTAATCAACTAGCACATTAGCGCTCGACGAGTGCAAACGTCGAATAATTGTTCGACGATACTCGAGCGTCAATTAGGCCTGTTGATAGCCTGGCTTTTATTGAAATTTACTTGTTACGGCTGTCTGCTCGAGGCTTTTTCAGATTTTGTTTGTAATCAAAGCTGAAAAATTCCATCTGGCAATTTTGTACACTCGCGGGAATCAGATAAGGGAATCACGTTTTCAGGTCGTGCGTTTTTAATAAAGAATCACGAATTTTCGATCGAGAAAATATTTATTAAAAGATGCAATAATCGCTCTGTATTTCTGCGGGCAGAAACGAAATTCGTGAACTTTCGGCAATTAACTCAGAAGTATAAGGACTGGTATTCTTTTTAATAAAAATGTACCTACTTTAGTGAAAATTTATAGTTTTTTATAAAAAAATCCTGATAGAGTTTTTGCCTAAAAAAAACCAGAAAAGTGCAAGTCAAACTGATGCAATATGAAGTGATTTATCGAACAAAGTGTAATGATATTGATGTCCAGTATAAATGTTTACTCGAAACCGAATTATGTAATAATATTGTAAATTCAGAAAGGAAGAAATTTCACGTTAAAAATTCTCTGAAAGTACGTTTAACTGCGCAAGAATTAAAAACGACAGCGTTCGTCTCTAACCAGACAATGAAACGGCAAGCTTTCGAGAAAAAAATCGAGACATTAAACAACTTGTGCGCGCTGGAGAGTTTCGTCATCGGCACTGTAGGCGTTCAAAGTTCACGTGCTGCGGAGATCAGAGCTATACGCACGCAAGATGATATACACGCGAGAGAGAGAGAGAGCGACTTCTCGTTCCTTGAGATTCTCCTCGGACTTTTCTTGCCGGGCGTGCAGTGACGTCGTGTCGCGCGTGTCTTTTTACGAAATAGAGTTATTTTTTTGTTCTAACAGGAACTTTTTCCTCTTAATTTCGTAATACGTGATTATTGACACCTGGAGGCTCGAGTAAAGTCCACATGACATCGGTACGATGACGCATCTCTTTTCGGTCGCTAGCTGTACGATTGCGTATCGATTTTCGAATCTGTATTCTTATCTTGTACTCTATGAGGATCGATCTAGATTTTCAATAATTCTTTAATTCTGAATTTTTTTAGGTAAAATTCTAATATTTTCATTAATTTACGAATAAATGGTAATGCGAGATGTAAATAAATATTAAGTTTCTTTCAGATAAAAAATTTTCAAATTATTATTGGATTCTAAAAATTCGTTATGAAAATTTAATTGTTAAATTTATAAATTGGAATTCCTGCTTAACAATTTTATAACAAATATAACGTTTGTATCGAAATGTAATATCATATTTTATGATTAAAAACTGATTGTGGTACATCTAAAATGATGAAAAGATTAAAGTATATAAACAATTTTGATAAAATAAACAAATAGCATATAAAAGGTATTTAGATTCAACTTTCTCTGCAGTGCGATGCATCTTATCGAAATGTACCAATCAATCTTATCAATATTTTTATATTTAATCATTGCAATCGATATTTGACCTTTGATTTTAAATTAAATCTTAATATTCGTATGAGGACGATATATTCAATATTCTAGTAATAAAATGAAGCCAGTTTTCTGTTATTTACGTGCAAAAAACTATCCTTGAGAAAAAATTAGGTCATAATGTAATTTGAAAATTCCTATAATTTTATTGTCACCTTATTGCAAAAAAACAGTTGTAAATGGTTATTATTATACATTTGAAAGTATGTTTAAAAATCATAGTCAAAATTTTGAGCAGAAGTACTTTCTAAGTAAAGTTGTGAAGTAGATATCTTTAAACTTATCACTTTCTTTCTTCAATTTTCTATTTCAAAATGTTTCATAAACATAGTGTTGATTATTAGATTTTTCCAGTAGCTTGATTGTCATTATCAAAGCTTTACTTTTATGCACTACTTAATTCTAAAAGCAAATTCAATTTTACGATCTAAAAATGTACACGAGGAAAAAAGTTTAAATAAAATTGATTAGATAAGTTTTAAGATTCTGTATAAAAATAAAATTGTTATTAAAATGCAATAAAATTTCCTATGGGACATAGTAAGATTTGAGTTTGCTAAAGTTTACAATGTTGTACAGTAAATTTTATAGTTTTGACTTAAACATTATATTTTTGAACTCGCAGTAGTGAATATTATTCTGATCAATAATGTCATGATACATTTTTTCTTCCACAAGAAAAATAAATCCGTTTATCGAGTTTTCTATACTGCAAGTCGAGAATAACGAAGGCTTTTGCAATTCCCCGTAATGTATATTTTATATTCAGCAATTTCGCTCAAGCTGGTATTTCTCACCTTCACGCCTTACAAACTTTATATTAACCTCTATAGAGGATCGGTATTTTGCCTTGAAAATTGTCATTTTCTAAAAAAAATAATTTGCTACAGATGTTTTTAGTTTTCAGAACTTTTTAACCCGAGATATTTCCATATACACGAATCGTATTGTTTTTTGCGAAAATTTGGTTAGTATAGCGTACGTATACGCCCTGAATGATCCTCGAGTTTATTGGTGACTCATGTACGAGCCGGCGCGGCCCTCTAAGGGTTAAAAATCAATCCCGTCTATTTGCATGTATACAGGGTATTTCTAAAGTGTACCGTCGGTCAGAGGGTCGTATTTTAAGCTTAAAAGTCCTAAAACCCTTTCACCTCCGAGTTGAGTTAAAGCAAAAATTAAATAACTCGGCCAATCGCAGACACCCCCTAACCGACTGTATAGTTCGTGACATACATTTTCGGAACAACTCGTACATTGTCATTGGCGAGATACCGCACAATCTGCACAAATGCGGTTTATGTACTATAATCGACTGAAGGAAATTTGACCACTTGCGAAAAACGCTGTACAGCATCGCACGAGCACTTTCGCAAAATATGAAAATGATAATATGCTCGTACTAAAGTTTACTGTGCTCTTTTACTAAGTTCCTACAATATTTTAGTAATATATGTATAGAACACTAATTTTTTCTATCTTATTTAGAATTTTTATTAACGCTAAACCAGAATATTCATTTTTAAATGTTAAATTTCGCTGCTAATTTACAGTATTGTAGAAGATTTTTTTTTTTTCATTTTATTCAATGTCTTCTTTCCGCGTACTGGCAATGATTACAAGAAGCCAAATAAAGTATACTTGTGTCAGTAAATTTGTAAAAGAGTATTGTAAATACTCGTCTGATCAATACGTATATGTATATAGTAATTTATTCAGCAAGGTTAACGCGTACAAAAATATCAAAATGAATATATATAACGATCTTGCAGTTTTTTATACTACGAAAGTAGCGACGTTACCACTTTGGCTAAAGTTAATTTTGCCCATAAAAAAAAAAAAAAAAAAAAATTATCAACGACTAAGCGTAATTTAAAATGTAGATTGATTCTTTTTATAGCTCTAAATTTTTATGCGTTATATTGCTTTCGCACGGTGCTTCCTAGAAGCGGGAATAAAACTTTTCTATAAAACAGATAGTCGGCAAAGCGATTACGCAATACGAAACGCGCGTATTACGCGCTCTATTAGTCTGGTTCATTTTACTTTCGATCAGTCGCCGTCAAAGGCGAGCGTGAAATTACACGTGAAATTTACGGATGTAGCATGCAAGAGTTTATTAGATAAGTCTATCTTTTTTTCTTCGAATAAACACGCTTCGGTGCACTCACGTGATTTCGAGGCCGGCGGACCAGATCGCGGCATTTAGCAACTTTGTCACGCGTTAATCAGCTGCTCGTTTTTACCGGTGTCGATTATTATTTATCTCGCGAGTAACCTTATGGTCCGTTACAATATGCAGTTCGAGTATGAAACTGAAGCCTCCCAAGAAGAATCTCACAGGATTCTGACTCATGACTATATGTAATCAACAATTTGCTCACTCAACAGTTTTATTACAAACTGCATTGTAATTGCTCTCTGGATATTTTACTGCGTAAAATACTTTTTGATTGTACGTTCGAAAGCAATGCGTAGAGTGAAAAATGTTAGAATTTAAAAACTTCTGCGAAAAGGTGGTTGTTTTGTTATAAAAATAGGATACTCAATTTTTCGAATAAATTATCTTGAAAATCGTTAGAGTATATCAATTAAAAAATTTTTCAAACCACGAACGCACTCTAATAATTGAACGTTTTTCTCGTTGCAGTACGGGCGGCAAAATATCGAGCACGTGAAGAGACGCAATGGTAACTGGACTGTCGAGGGTGAAGACAGCGAGGACGAAGGCGGAGGATCGCCGAGCGTCGAGAGGAAAGACGACGCCTCCGGCGCGAGCAAGATGCAGAACGGAGCGATCGGGAACTCGGTAATTGCCCGATCCAAGGATCTGATTCTCGTTCCCCAGCCGGAGATGCATCACAGCGAGGACGAGGACGAGAGGGCCGAGGCGAAAGACGGCGAGGCTTCGGAGACGCCTAATTCTCATCTCAGTGCCACCAAAGAGGTATCGTTTCTTTTTTCTCACTTTTTTTTTCTTTTTATTTTTATTTTAAACGAGAAAGAGAGTGGTCGAATTGACTTTTGAAAATGTTTTTTCAGACTGACATATCGAGGAAGAAATCGTTCGAGACATTGAAGAGAGAATTCGAACCTGCCATTTGCTTAGATTACATTAGAGCTGGTATCGAGGCTATTATAGAGGATGATGTGACTTCCAGGTTTGAAGCAGAAGAACTCAAGGTACGAATATTAAATTTAAATGCTTATTATCACGGGATTATTAAAATAAAACAATGCTTTGATCATTTTTTTCACAGAACTGGAATCTTTTAACTCGTACAAATAGACGTTACGAATTTATTTCATGGAAGTTGACAGTTATTTGGATGTGCGGCTTCTTCACGAGATATTGTTTTCTTCTTCCTTTGAGAATTCTTATCTGCTTCGTTGGTGTAAGTATATTCTTTTTCTGTATTATTCACTAATTTTGTCGTTTAAAAATTTATGATTTCAGTACTTTTATTCTCAATTATTCGTTACAACGTAAACAAGTATTAAATTCCTTCTAACTTAAGTGAATTTAAGGTTTTCTTGTTAAACAATTGAATTATACAAAATTTCCGTCAACCATAATTCCAAATTAATTTAACGCATTTTACTCATAATGAATCTACTATTTTAACTAAAAGATTTCGATTGTAAACTATTTGAATTTTATTAACAAGTCCAATGCTTAGGTATTGTATTTAATAATTGCAACATTCAGCATCGGTTTCATACCGAATCGCGGAATAAGAAGTTGGGCAAGCGATCACGCGTCTCGGATAGCTTTCCGGATTATGTCGAGATCTTTGTCGAGTTTAATTACAGTCCATAATCCGCAATATAAACCGAAACCTGGTGGGCTTTGTGTATCTAATCACACGTCAACTATTGATGTGTGCATCTTATCAACGGAGACGACATTTTCTTTGGTAAAGACAAAACTAAAGATTTAGAAAACTATTCATTTACATATTGGCTTGCCTTTGTTTCGTTAAGCAAAATTACTTGGTAAGGATATGTTTTTATAAATCATGCTGAATGTTTAACGGGTTCACTGTTGAAGCATGACGTGATCAACTGAAAAGCTAAATTGTTAAATAAATTTTTTTTTTAATGGGTCAATAACAAGTAATTGTAGCATGTTGAAGAAATTAATAAGACATAAAATGAAAAAAAAATAAAAAAAAATGCAGCCGTTACGTGGAAAATAATAAGGCAATGCGATAAAAAAAGCAGGAGAAATGTAACGGCGACGTCGTACGATATTCTTTTATAACACGTAGACGTCAGCTTTCGACAGCGATAAAAAGCTGGAACACCTTGTAAACTGCAAGTATAAACAGTCGGAGGGCTTCTCTGTTTTGTGACGTAGGTGATGTGGCTGACATTGTGCACGGCGATAGTCGGCTACGTTCCGGACAGCGCGTTCAAGCGTTGGCTGAATCAGCGGGTATTAATAATGTGCTTCGCCGTACTGTCGAGCGCCCTGTCCTCGGTCATTACCTATCACAACCCCGAGAATAGGCCTAAGACGGGCATCTGCGTCGCCAATCACACCTCGCCCATCGACGCCCTCGTACTTATGTGTGACAATTGCTACTCCCTGGTATGCTTAAATTCGTCGTCCTTAATTTAATTCCTTCTCTGTCTAACTGCTTTTGCTTCGCTCTGCTTTATCGACTCCTATCATTGCTCAAGCTCCATTAATTTTCAGATTTTATATTGGCTTTAACAAGTACTTCATTGCATGACTTAATATTACTTCTTTTATACTTCAAGCTCTAATTAATGCATTAGATATTGCGATAAAAACATTAACTTACAAAATGTTTGAACATTTTTGTTTTTTAATTATAGTTTTCTGCAGAATTTATCGCAATCTCTATGATTTACCATGTCATATTTTAAAATTAAATCCGTAATATTGTTTATTATTTAAAGATTGGGCAGAGGCACGGCGGATTCTTAGGTATTTTACAAAGAGCTCTTGCTCGAGCATCGCCCCACATTTGGTTTGAAAGATCAGAAGTAAAGGATAGAGAGGCCGTAACGAAAAGGTAATCTATAATTATCACGCAAACAGGGAAAAACGTGCCGAGTGCAACTAATTAAATATTTTATTGTCGACAGGCTAAAAATGCATATTTCCGATCCGAAAAATCCTCCAATTCTCATTTTCCCTGAAGGAACATGTATCAATAATACCTCAGTTATGCAATTCAAAAAAGGCAGTTTTGAAGTAGGCGGTGTTATTTATCCCGTTGCTATCAAGGTAATTAATTTATCGTTTAATAGTTACATACTTTAAAAATTAAAAATGCAACTTGATTAGTTAAACTGATGATTTTCAATAAATACATTTTAGTACGATCCTCGTTTTGGTGACGCATTTTGGAATAGTAGTCGTTATTCAATGCTCCAATATTTGTACATGATGATGTCTAGCTGGGCAATTGTTTGTGAAGTATGGTACCTGCCTCCAATGTACAGAAAGGAAGATGAAAGCGCCATAGATTTCGCAAATAGAGTCAAGTCGGTGATTGCTAGACAAGGAGGTCTCGTTGATCTTCAATGGTAGGTTTCAGTAATAAATTAATAATACGTTGAAAAAATGAGCGAGTCTTATTTAAAATTAATTTTTTCAGGGATGGACAATTGAAGAGAATGAAGCCTAAAAAAGAGTGGCGGGAAAAACAGCAAGAAGAGTTCAGCAAAAGATTAAAAGTCGAATAAATCATCGAGTTTGCAGTTTTTGTCCTAATTTCACAAAAATACTGCTAAAACGCTTCGATTTCGAAGTCATTTATATTTGACTGCTTGTCAGTTCATTTCAACAGACACTAATCAAGAAATCTAAATGTGTAAATCATTGAAAAAGACTTTGAAACTGTGAATACGATTGTGAATGTATCGATTGAACTTTGCGGAAGATTGACTATTCAGTGCACGTCTTTCCTGACTGTTTGAACGAGTGTGTTTTTTATGGATAAAAATGTTTTGAAAGTTTTTTAAGCATGCTTTAGAATTATTTAAGAAAACTTATGAAGTCAAAAAACGTTAAGGATTTTTTTTGAATTCTTGTTTGCAAAGATTTCTTGGGGCGTCTGGGTTTTTCTTAAGACTTTTTTTAAAGAAAGTATTAGCTGATAAAATATTTTTCCTTATTTATTTAGTGTTGGAGGGCTTGAATTTTTGTTTAATTTTATTCATCTTTCACTGCTTTCCGATGCAATTTTTGTTACCACTATAGCCAAAAATCACTTTTTACAGGTGTTCTACTACTTTTTATAAGAAACGGAAGTGCAAGATTAATTTGGCGCATGAAACGTAATTGTATCACGATTGGTTGTTAAATTCGTTAAATTGTAGAAATAATAATTGAATTTAGATTTTATGATTCTTTGTAAGAAAATAATGGATAAACAAGCACATAATGGACACATTTACTCATATATTTTTTAAAAATAAACTATCAAAATATATTTTTATAGTAGATTTCAATCTTAGTGCTTGCGTCAAATACAGATTAAAAAATAGCATTTTAATGTTGGTACGTTATGATACGTAAAATAATATGCTAGTCACAGTCTTTTTCATACATCACCTTAATTCAATTATTTTTTTTATAAGTATTTTACTTAATTTACTTTTTGTATCAACAAATGTAAAAAGGTACAGATATAATAATACTCAATGAGTTGCAAGCTTTTATTTGAGGAAAGTTTATGGCTCAAATAGTGTAATATGCAATGGCGCGACTGAATATCCAAATACTGTTTACAGCTTTGATCAGTGACGCTTATTGTTTTGTACTGATTGGCAAGCATAATAAAGGGAGAGACTGTTAATTGTCATTTTGTGTTTATTTTCTTAAACCTTACTAACAAGACTTATAATTAAGTTTTAATATTATTAATAATTAAAATTAATCAGTAAAATCAACAATCCAATCTTCATGCTCAACTCTCACTTTGTTCTTTATTCAATTCTTGTTTTTCATTTTGATTATTAAGTTGTTGTTCTTTGAATAATCTAATAATCTCTTCAGTTGCAGTTGGCCCATGTTTTGGACAAGCACCTAGTTCTTTCTATAATTCAGAATAAATAGAATATATTATTTTATTATAAATAAAAATAATGTAAAAAAAGTAGTAGAATATGTACATTTGGAAACTCTGTAATATTTAATTTTGGATCTCTGAATGTGAATGGTGTCCAAGGACCTTGAATAGATGGAAACTCTGTGTGCCAGAATTTTCGTAATCTTAAAGTAGTTCCATCAAATGATTGTGTACGAACAAGTTCCATGTGTTTAATAACTTCTTCTCGAGAGAATTTCCGACATGGAATCCAATGTACTTCACCATTGACTGTGAAATAAAAGTTACAGTTAACAAAAAATGTATAGACTTTGAAGTTTTTATGCATGATAATTTTTAATTCTTACGGTATTCAGCTTTTATGACAGGTCCTCTATGTCTACGAGGTTTAGCATATACCACAACTCCAGGATTTTCTTTGGCATAATTTACTAAATCATTTTCTATAAAGTCACTGAAAGCAAAAAATTAAAGAATTGTAAATATTTTGGAAAAAAAATATGCATAAAATTTTGAATAAATATTTTATGAAATTTTAAGAGAGATATTTCAAGTATAAATCCAATCAAAAGAAATTATACCTGTAAATATTATTGCGATTAAAAGCAGCTTAATGCTGAACTGGCAATAATAAAAATAGAATCAATATAAATTGTAAATGAAAAAATACTGATCAATTTTTTGGTATAAAGGATTACTAATATTTGAAATAAGAGATTAATCGTTTTTAGGTTATGTAAATACTTACCGCATTCCTCGGCTAGCTCCATGATTTTTACAGAACTTTAACGTGACTCTTTGCAGTTGACCAATATAACGTCCAATTCCATTAGACAGTGGAGCACGAGGAAATCCAGACTTCAATAAAAGCTGAGAGTTTGACATTTTAAAAAATTACTTTTATCCGGCCAAACTGTGGGCCAAACTAAATGCAACCATTCACAAATCACAACCTAGCAGAACACATTCAAGAAAGTAATACGTAAAATATAAGTGAGTTCCATGTGATTTTATAATGCTTGTCAACAAACAAGCAGATACACACTAAAATATATATTTTATTATAATTTTACACGCTTTACATAACTTTTTTTTTTGTTTATTAAAGATTAAAGATATAAAAAAGTTAAAAAATATTTGGAATGCGGGTATCTGTACCAAATACAGAAATTTTATTTAAAAAGTAACGAGCGGAACAAGTTTTATGACGAGCTGGAACTGCTGGAAGACACATTTTATTTTGTGCAAAATTTAAAATTAAATTATATTATAATATATACTAATACAAATTCAATAAATATTTAATTTCAAGTGGGAAAAATTAATTATGTTTTAAAATTCTTAATTTATTTTTTATATTTAAATGAATCATTTATGTGATTGAAAATTTTATAGTGCGTATTATATTGGCACAAAAATGTATATAGGAAAATAGAAAAATTTATTTTTATGGTCACAATCGGTCACTAGAATTAGAAGAAGTCAGTTGCTTAAAAACGTTGAAACTCGTGCAGTATATAAGATTAAATTGGCGCGTCGAGTTTTGTTTTCCAGAGCACTTGTAACATCTTGCCTATTTCGCAATTTCCTACATTGCAAAAAAATGCCAGGCAAAGTAACAGCGAAAATTGGACCTTCTATTCTAAATGCCGATTTATCGCAGCTTAGCGATGAATCCCAACGACTCATTGATTGCGGTGCTGATTATCTTCATTTGGATGTAATGGATGGGCACTTCGTCCCTAATCTTTCCTTTGGCCATCCTTTGGTAAAGTGTCTCCGCGCGAAGGTTAAAGATGCATTCTTTGAAACGCACATGATGGTCTCTAACCCACAGCAAGTAAGCGATTATAATTCGAAGATAATTCTTACATCTGCTTTTTTTACGTTGTCATGATGATTCAGGAATATTTTAAAAATAATAATCAAATTATTATATTAGTAAAAGATTTTAAAATTGAATTTAAATGTATAAAAATGAAGCATATTAGTAATCTTTGATCCAAGCTTTGTTTTAAGTAAGTCAAATAAAAAAAATCAATATTAAAAAATATTTATTTTCGATCTATTTTTTTATACACCCTTCATTTTATTTTCATTATATTTAGTTGAACATTTTTTTATTTAATATTTTAAGGGTTTATGATATTAAATTTATATTAAAATTATGTGATTGCACATTAAAGTAATGGACTTTTATAATTGTTTTAGTGGATTGAACCAATGGCAGATGCTGGTGTAAATCAATATACTTTTCATGTTGAACCTGTAGATGATGTACCATTAGTTTGTCGTAAAGTTAGAGAAGCTGGAATGAAGGTAATATGCTTTAAAAACATGTTTATTTCAGAAATTTTATTTATTCAATGAATTGTTGTGTAGGTTGGTATAGCTTTAAAACCAGGAACACCTGTTGATATTGTGACAGAATATATTGATCAAGCTGATATGATTTTAGTCATGACAGTCGAACCTGGTTTTGGAGGACAGAAATTTATGGAATCTATGATGAGTAAAGTGTCTTGGTTAAGACAAAACTACCCAGATTTAGATATTGAAGTAGATGGAGGTGTTGGGCCAAGCACCATTAATGCCTGTGCTGAAGTAAGTTATATTTAAAAGATATGTGCATGAGAAAAAGATTCTAAAAAATAATTTTCAATTCATTTTTAGGCTGGAGCAAATATGATAGTTTCTGGAACTGCAGTAATAAATTCTAGCGATCCAGCTAAAGTAATTCAAGAATTGAGATGCACTGTAAATAATGCTATAGAAAAGTAAAATATTACTATTTTGTTATAGATTTTGTACAAATTTTATTAAAAACTTATTTTTACAATTATTTACAACTTATTCTGACTGATCTATTTTTGATTCGTTGTTGTTTCCATTATCAGACTTTACGATTTCATATTCTTGAGTAAATTGTGGATGATCCAATGGTGGACATGTAGGGTCTAATTTGGTTCGTAATTCAGATAGTGTTAATAAAATAGCTTCTTCTGTCCTGATTGTCCTTGACCCTTGGCTTGGACAGGTATTTAGGTATAAGTTAAAAACTAATGAGGCATCATCGATATTAAGATTTGAATCAGCTTCAATAGCTTCCTCAATACCAGATAAACCACCAAACACAATTAATGCATGTTGATACTTTAAACTTTTTGGAGATACATCATCAATTAGAGTTCCTTTGTCTGATGTTCCAATAGAGATATCGTATCCTTCAGGATATGGACATTTTGCAAAAATCTCTGAAAGAGAAGATGCCAATCTTACAGAATAACCCCAGTAGATTCCAGTTTCTGCTCTTGGTAATGATGGAGGTACAATAATGCCTTTAAGTTTTTTTGGATTTTCCTGATTTTCAGGAATTTTGACAGTGACTCTCAAGCCACTTGTTAAAACTTTGTCCACTCTGACATCATTGAGAAGTCCAACATTAATCTGTAAAGAAATTAATTTTCTATATCCATTTTTGGTATTCTATTAATTTTAAATAAAATACTTAATATAAACAATCTCAAATCAATTGTCAAAAATAAAAGTTTTTAAAAATGAAAATTACTTACTAATGACCCCTTTCCAACTTTTAAAGGTTTATTTGTAACAACACCTTCTCTAAATAGACTTTGATCTTGCTGCCGAAAATGATGAGGTGCATCTAAAGGATTAAGTAATCCAGCATATTGTAAGTCTTTATGTAATGGAAAGAAATATTTTCTTAAATACTGAGGACATTCAAGGTATTGAAGAATTCTTGCAAGTTGAAGGCATGCAGGTCTTGCTTCTCCCAAAACGTCGTTTTTTATCTTTTTCTTTTCCCTTTCTGTAATCTCACCTTTATCGTCGAAGACGATAATTTCATCTACTTTATAAATGCAAGCTGCTCTTGCTATTTGTCCTGCTAAGTAAGTTCTCAATTCAGGAGATTGTGCATTGTCCAAAATTGAACCGGGTACGGCAATACTGACAGTCGACAGTTTTTTAACCTCAAAATTTACTCTCTCATTGGAAGTATCCTTTTCCTCTTTTTCTTTAATTTCTTTTTCCTGAGCAAGACGTTCCTTTTTACCTAGACTTTCGTCTCGCCATTTTTTTCGACGTTCTTTTGATTCTCGGTTTACTTCTTTCCACGATTTGTAAGGACGTTTTGTGGCTTGATGCATGGTATTTGCAGTTGTTTACAGAATACAGATGTTCCATGGCTGAGCGCTTGAACACGTGGTGTAGCTCCGTGAGATCTCGACGTTCGATTTAAATACGAACGAAACGATTAATCGACCTCTTTTTTCAAATTACTTTGAAATTATTAAAGTGTGAGGAAGTAATTTTTATAAATTGTATCTTCATAATAACACAATACATACTTTCAATATATAATCGGTACTAAAAGTTTTGTGCGACAATACTTTAAGCAATCAACAATTAATTTACAATTGCCGCGAAAGTTAAAAAAAGCACAATTGAATTTGAATTGAAGTCATTGAGAACTTTAAAAATATATAGACACAAATTATAATTTACCTCATCAGCAGCCAGGAAATTTAATTTCTTAAATCGATTTAGAATTTACAGTTTATGCTGCTGTGCAGTGCAGTTTCACTTTTCCCCAATATTAAATTGAAATTGCCAAAACTTTTTTTAAGTTTGAATTGAATTGAACTACATACATAATCAGTATACTTAAATGTTACAAAGGTGTATTATTTCAAAATAATTTATAATTTTTTTAAATTTTGCAAAAAATTTTTTTTTATAATAAAACAATTATATTCAATCACATATATAATCTTATTCTCTAAAAACAAACGATATTATATAATACAATAAAATATATCATACAATAATAAAGTATACAATTATATTATTGCAAACAGTGTTTACAAAAGTATTTGGAAACATATGCAATTATTTCCACAGGCTAATAATTATTGCCATTCGCAATTATTACGTTCTCAGAAAATAGGCTTACATTACCATAAAAATACTTTAGAGCGATACAAGTGTTTACCTCAAGAACTATTTACAGAGATTAAAAAATACTTAATTATTTAGGCCAAGATTAGATTCACTGTATATTTTTGCATAGGGTGATTAATGCACATAAGAATCATGCACATATCAATTGTAATACACACTTAGCATTGGTGAAGTTTATATATAGATATATTGGGCTATGTTAAATTGTGCACAATTAATATGTGCAAACCACGCCTTGCCTGTTTTATAATCTTTCAAGACCTTCAAAATATCTAATTTATCTTTGAAAACTTTAATTTTATTCCTCCTATTGGCTGGAGCAAAAATGATCTTGGATTATTTACGTACGGAATACAGGTTTCATCACAGACATCGACTTTGTAATTATTCAAAATTTTAATAAGGCCGACTTTTGACTGATAGTTAGCAAAACGCGATCCTGCGAAAGAGAATAATTGTTTCCGTATTAAAATTGCTTGGAATTCAATTTTTTGCTAAGATATACGCACCGATGCAGTTTCTGGGACCGTCGCCGAAAGGCAAATAGTACGAGGGATGCCTTTGCTTCGCAACGTCCTCCTCGAATCTTTCTGGATCGAAAGCATCTGGATTTGGATAAATGTCCGGGTCGCGCTGAATGGCATATACGGGAATCCAGACTTTCATTCCTTTAGGAATGGTTACATTCGTTTTTGAAAATGTGTATTTTTCTACTGTACTTCTCAATAGAATGCTTACGGGTGGATACTTTCTCAAAGTTTCTAAAAAAGAACATATTCGTTAATTTAAGTATTAGTTTTATAATCGTACTTAGATTTATAATTATATATCTAATTAGTGCACAAGTCTCATAGTTGTATGTTTATTAATTTGAAATATATATTCGATTGTAATCAATTAGATATGTTAATCAATTAATTTACTATGTACAAATATTCTCTGTTATTAGCTAATGCGAAAAAATTAAGAGAAATACAATTTGAGCCTCTTTTCCTTACAATAAATTGATATTCTTTTATACTATTAAATATTTGCATAATGCAAATATTGCATAATGTAAATATTTTGTTTCGGCATTGAGAATCAAGAATTAAAAAGTTTTTAAATGCATAAATTCGATAATGCAATCTCATCATTACGAAATTGCGCGTTTATAATTAAAGATTGATTACCGCAAAATACTTTGTGCATGTATTTCATGTTTTTGATGCTCTCGTATTTCAGTACTCCATCATTTTTCTTGAGCTCTTCTTTTATCTCCTCTCGAAGTTTTGACTGAATCGAGGGATTTAAAGCCAGTTCGTATAAAGCGTGACTGATAGTCGTTGATGAAGTTTCAAAACCAGCAACGAAGAAAACGAATGCTTGGGCAGCAATTAATATATCTGTCATCTCTGAAAAATTCATTCAGTTTTCATTAGAAGTATTACAATATTTGGTTAAAAAAATTTAATTAATGGCAGTTTATTAGATTATTATATATATATGTAATTAACACATTAAGTTGAAAAGTTTGTTGATATAAAAAATAATACGCTACCTATATCGTTAACTTTGCTTGGATTGTTTTGGATTTCCATCAGCATATCTACAAAATCGTTTCTGGTGACGTTATTCTGCTTTCTATGGGCGATGGTCTGCTTGATCGACTCGATAAAGAAATCGTTAATTTGATGCTCGTACATGTACGGGCCAAGCAGCTGGTAGAGCCAAGGTATCGCATCCTTCAGCCTCAATTTTAACAGCCTCCAGTTGCTCGTCTCGAAGACCAAACGTCCGATTTTACGAAATTCGCTGTCCTCCTCGGCCAGGGAGTTCATTTTCAAGCCGAAGGCGCAGACGCCGATGACGTCGGTGGTGAATTTCGCCGTGAGATCGCGACACTCGATCACCAGATCCTTTTTCACGTACTTGTCGAGGAACTCCTCGAAGTGATCGGCGCACTCCATCAGCAAGTAGAACATTTGCTTGAGCTTGCCGGAGGTGAATGCCGGCGAGAGATTGATGCGCAGCGGCCTCCAGCGCTCGGGCTCGAGCAAGAACAGGTGCTGACTCAAGGGCTCGATTTTCTCGAAGATGGTGAATCCTCGATCGGAAAAGGAGGAGAAATCCTTTATCAGGACGTCTTTTATCAGCTCGGGATCATTGACGATTAGAACTGGATTCCTATTGGCGAAGATTCCGAACATCGGCTGATCTTTGTATTTCTGATAACAGTCCGTGACTAGATCGCCTAGACTTTTTTTGTTGAACAACACGTCTTTCAAGTTGCCGAAGAACGGCAACGGTTTCGGACCGGCTACATTACGGCTGATCCAGAAATTAAACGTCGACGTAAAGTAGTAGTAAAGAAGTAACAATAGAGCCCCGACAGCTGCCAGTGTTTCGACGACGCCCCACTGCATGGCGAGGGTTTAACGATACCTGAAAATTGTGCGAAATTTATTGTCAGATGGTGCAACAACAGCGACAAAACTATTAAATTGATAAGATACTCAAGTTGATCGTTCAAACATTTTTTTCATTGAAAATATAAAATTATTTGTACTATTGTTGATTACGTGCTAAAAGAAGATTGTAGGGTCTTTCACCGACGATTATTATACTAAGAGACAACTTTTTTTAAATACGAGACGTAATAAGGTACTCTTGTAGCGATGTAAGATTGTTTTGGCTTCTTTTCTACTAGTGGGAAATTGGGAATTTTTAGAGGCACACTTAATGTATAACACACTTAATAATAATTCATTTTTTGCAGTTCTATCGTATTTTATTTTTGTAAAGTCTTGGTAGTTCAAAATATGAAAAGTTGTTACAATCTTAAAACATCTTTTTCATTTACTATAAGAAAAAATACAATTAAAAGTTTTGATGATGTCATTTTTAAAAGAGTTATTATGATAGTTTTAAATTTCGAAAACAATAGAAAATTTAATCAACAAAAAAAATATTTTTAAGCGCATTTCGTGTTTACGTGTATATATGTTTAAGTTGCATCATTTAGTTGAAGCGTGACAACGAACACTAAAATCTCTCACATTTGTTTGATTTTTAGAGACTAACAGTAAATCTGTTATCTGTATTAAATTAATCAATTTTATGATTATGATTATTTATTTCATGTTTGTTATTGTATTTAAATTAATTCACACTGCGGTTGTTTTAAAAATGTACACTAATTTTTAAAACTGGTACAAAAACAAATTAAATTGACGTTCATGGCTTGACGTAATATTCAGTCAATGTCAATTCAATTACACTGCACCTATTGTACCTGCGCTTCATCTATCATAAATAGCAAAATTCTTTTCCACAACTCACTTAAATCATTCTTATCGTCTATTATTCGGCTTATTGCTACAAATAATTTATTAGCAAAACTAATTAATTATTTGCATTAAATGAACACCGGTCAGACTTCATATTCTTTTAGCACATAATAATAAAAGCACTGTATCAAAATTTTAAAATTTTAGAAAGGTTTTTCACTTTCCATCATCGCCAATAATTAGAATAATATTATAAAATAAATAATACAATAATATAACGAATTACAGTTTTAAAAAATTAAATGACGAAAAACCTACTTAATTAAGAGTCACGGTCACGTCTTTACTTAGCCAAGTAAACTATACTTTACTGCGCTCGCTCCGAGAGCCATTCGCAAACTGCATCTGCACAGTAGAGTATCTTGTGTTATATACTCGGGAAATCAAGGAGGCAACCTGACAACTTATCTTCTGTTGAGTGTTATTTGCGTGAATCGTCCATTTCCACACGTTTTCGCTTGTCATGGCTATGTTTTGCTAGCCTTTTATATATCTGTACTGATGATGCATGTAGCAACAAATATATGTTGACACAGATGCGACTCCGGAGTTAACTGGTAATTAATTAATTTCCGAATTTGTATGCGTTCAGAGTAACAGAAAATCGTAAAAAAAAATATTTGTTTGATCATTTTGTCCGGTTTCAGATAAAGCAAAGCCATATTAAATTACAAGTAATTCAAAACCTATTAGTAAAACAGAAAAAGATAAAGTTTGATTGTACTCTATTGAGTCATTATTGACAAATTTATTTCAAAAATTAAGTTAATTAAATTAAAAACATTTAAAAATTAATTCAAGACAAATTTATATAAAAGATTATCAGATTTTGTTTTATAATACTCGTACGTCATGGATCTATGTGCGGGTAAAATAACATCTACAATTTTTTCCCAAAAAGAAAATTGGTGAATATTTTTTCAGTATAGTTATTAATTATTGTAAAGAAAATAAAAAATTCTAAAGCTATAGGATGTTGAAAGAATATCTTACTGTTGGTGCATTCTCAAAAGTACCGTTATAAGTATATATTTCCACCAACTTACCTTGTTCTCCCGTAAATTATTACTGTTGCTTGAGTAGATTTTTTTGATGAAAAATAAATTTTGAATAACATGCAAGAATAATTTACGCATTAAATAATATAAAAATTAATATATAAAGCTAAATTCTATCGCATTTGAAAAGAATTTCACAATTTCTGCGTTTCATGTTGCTAATATTATAAAATATACATTGTGCACTAATTTGAGCGTCGATAGATAATTAAAAAAACTAGTTTTATTAAAAGCTGCGTATACTTATAGGCATACGTAATCAGCAAAAAAGACCGATTATCATGCTTACGTTAAATCTCTCTGCAATTAGTAATTCCCTGTTGGAAGTCTTCATTATTATTTAGTCATTTTTTGACTAACTTTTTGTAGACTGGCCAAATTTTAACCGAACTTTTGACAAAAAATTCTATTAAAAACAACATCGTTTTAATAAAAAAAAAATTGGTCAAAAATTGGCCAAAGTGAAAATAATAGTAAAATGCTGTAAATATAATAAAATTAAATAATAGCATTAAATTATTTTTAAAGGTCCTCTACTGTTTACAAGGAAATTCTTTTTGTTTAATACATAATTATTTTCACTTAAATTAAATGATGAAATTGCCTCGGTCAATCCAGATGCATTAATGAAAACTCAGACACCCAATAACGGCTGCAATCGAGATCCGCCCGAGGTTCGACCGAGGTCGGTCTGACGTTGGATACCGAGGTATGATCGTGGTTCAATCTAGTAGACTTGAGGTGGTTATCTCCAAGTTCCAGGTCTCTTGGGATAGTCTCCACAAGTCGAATCGATATGTAGACCCTAAATATTGCGGAACGTACTACTTGGACTACGTCATCGGTGACTCGGTAGTTAAAGATAGCCATTTCAAGTCGATTAGACAAATAGATCCCGAAAACTACGGAGCGCATTACTTGGACGTTATCATAGACGAGCAAGTGCTGTCAAACAGCGTCTTCAAGGTGAATCGATAGTACGTAGGCCCCGAAGATAACGGAGCGCACCATCTGGATATCATCATCGGCAACCTGATGATGATTTCGACAAAAAATATAATAGAGCAAAAGCAGAATTGTAAACTGACTTTTAGTTTTAATAATTTTTTTAACTTGCAAGAAATAAATCTATTGGAAAATTGTTATATTATTTATATTATTTATATTTCTTAATTTCAATAAAAAATGTAATTTAAATAGTTAATTAAATTTTTCAATCCGCGAAGTTCTGAATTTAAATAATAAATTCAAAGGTGCTCATTTTTAAGATATCAAATTTTAAATTAAATTCTTATTAATCCACCATGTTTATTTTTCACCAGTTTTTGACGATCATCTGACCAAAATATTTGGCCACAAAATTGGTCAATCATTAAAGAACCGGTGAAAAAAATCGTTAAATTTCCAACAGGGTAAAACAAATCTGAAATAAATAATATAAATTCTATCACTAAAAGTAAACAAATAACGAGCTGAACTTTTTCGTTCTTCTATAAAATTGTTAAATTAAAAAATAGAACAAATTTTTTATTACTATATAAATTATTAATATAAACGTTTATATCAATAAGAAAAGAATAATACAAATAAATTATAAGTATTTGAAATTTCTTAGATAACAACAAGAGTGAGAACTACAAAACAATAGTCTCAGATATGGTAAGAAATTATGGTAGATAAGGATGCCTGATGATCTTCAAAATTACTCTTCCTATGATCGATAATTGACACATGCTCAATCCATGGCATAAGTATTAATAAAGCATAAACAGTTAGTGTGTTAATAAATAAAGAATGAATTAAATATATCTGCTGAGTTGTAAACTTACCGAGAGTGGGGAAGTTGTGGGAATTTTCTTAAACAGGTCAAAAGTTTAAGTCACTGTGGTGTAGCTTAAGATAATAGTACATTTAATTTGAACAAAAAATATAATATATGCATGTATATACAAAGTTTTTAGGAATATCACATAAAAACGGAGAAGAAAACTAGCCGCTCTGGTCAAATTCGCAAATTTAAATTCGTAAGCTTCCTTCTGTCACTACGCCGACACTTTATTCTATTGATGCGATTTTTTAAAACGATCATGTGCTCTTATTGCTGATCCTCTAAAGTTTAGGAAGTTTCAAAAATAAACTGTAAACTGTGAAGGAAAAACTTAAAATGTGTTGCATTTGAACTACAACTTATTTAAACTCAAATAGCTGAAACTTACAAAAAATTTAATCTCAAAAGAGTGGAAAATGAATTTCCGTCAGTCTTTTAGGAAAAGAAGTAAAGCAATAAAAACGCATAAAATATTGCATGAATTTGTTTTTTCCGTAAAGAAAATGTGGATTTTCAGTTTAATTTCTATCCTCTAGTACCTTATTCGTGGTTCATTTTTCGAAAGTTTATTTTTCTTTAAAAATAAGAGAATGAAACTATTTATATTACTTTCTAAATATATTCCATTAAAAAAGCTGTCTATTAAAACAAACTGTTAATTATAAAAACATTACTAGAATCCCTCAAAAAATATTGCATAATAGTAATCTTTAAACGTTCTAATTATACAAAAAATTTTTTTAATAAATTTTTACCTAATACATTTGTTCATAAAGAGAAAACAATTTGGTAGATAAGGTGCATACTTTCTGAATTGGAGAAAATTTGATATCAACCTTTAGAATTTTACAATGACATATTTATAAGAAAATCATCTGTCGTGCCTGATTGAATGTGGGGATTATTCTATTCTCGTAAACTTTAACTTTATTCCGCCAAGTGGTTGAAGTAAAAATGCACTTGGGTTATTTTTCAATGGAATACTTGTTTCACTGCAAACATCGACTTTGAAATTTTTTAATACCTTAACAAGACCAACTTTTGCTTGGTAGCGTGCAAATCGAGCACCTGAAAAGAAAACAAATATAATTTTGAAAATAATACCATAAATCAATTTGAAAAAACGGCTCTTCTGCCTTCTTCAAAATTGAACCAAAATTTGTGGAATTGCTTCCTTACTACTAAATTAGAAATAATATTTCGTAAAATCAAGCTCTAGCGTTTTAAATGTTATATCGATTATATTTAATTATACGCCTATCTGCACGTATGATTATTACTGTCAACGTATAAGAAAATGATTTCAGCCACTTTGGTACAATAGTGAGGAAGACTCCTCCTTTAACGTGAACCTTAATTATGAATTCCTATTTTTGATAATAAAGTTTTCCTTCATCATAATTTTTTAATCATAAGCTATAATTACCTATGCAATTTCGAGGACCGTCACCGAACGGCAAATAAAAGGAAGGATGTCTTTGTTTTATAGCATCTTCGTCGAATCTCTCTGGATCGAAAGTATCTGGTTCAGGATAAATGTCTGGATCGCGCTGAATAGAGTAAGCAGGAATCCAGATGCTTGTTCCTTTTGGAATTGTTATATTTGTTCCCGTGAAAGTGTATGTCCCCATGGATTTCCGCA
>UCOM01002287.1:0-28031 GCA_900474385.1 Ormyrus pomaceus | reverse complement strand
AGTCAAACCTTTACCAACACGGCGATAAATTTGCATTTTCCTCAAAAATTACTACATGCTATGTATACACTGTAGTAAAAATTATTAATGCGAGTTTGTCCCCGCATCAGCAAATTAAACATATCTGATAGAAAAGATAGCAGATTTTCTGGTCAATATATGAACGATTGGATGGAACCCGGACATATTGGCCATATATATGTTATTGCGGAGTTTCTACCACCATTGAACAAAAAATGGGCAGAATCTGTGGAATCGCGATGAACGAGCGACCACCGTTCGTCTAAATTCCGAAATAAGACTATAGGTTCATTCCGGCGCGCCCGCGCGTATCGCGAATACAAGTGTTTCGTCATGTATTTCTTTTGTCTTATACTATTATCGTTATTCTTTTATTTGTGCTATACTTTTTGTAGCGAAATCTCTTAAATATATATTATCATATAACGTATCAGAATCATCTGGGAAACTAACATAAAATGTAGATAAATGTATAAAATTAATGTTTATTATTTAATTCAATTTTTAATGAGAATATACAACAGCAGAATTGGGCCAAATTTCTGTTGAAGATCGAAGGCCAGAATGCATATTGGTCTGTGGCAGATTGTTGGGCAGAATCAATTGAAAATGTTGGCTAATTTATCAAAATCCGCATATATTCTGGTCAAATTCTGTCTCAACTTTCCATCAGGAGTATATATAATTTTTAATGGGACATTTTTGCACTTATGCAAAAAATTTGAGCCATCCCAAACTTTAATTTGTCTCGGAGCTTCAGCTGCAATAATGAGGCTTTATGTACAGTAAGCTGCTGTAATCGAAAGATTTCACATCAGCTATTTTGTTCGCGATATTTGCGAATGTATGAAATCTTTCTACGGTTAAATTAAAAAATGTAGACACAATTTAAGAACAAGTAAAAGAATCAAAATTAATTATTAAAAAATACTAGTTTGAAATACAATTTAGTGTTTACTAGAGAAAGTTAGCTCGTAGTAATTAAATAAAAAAAAACCGTAATAAACCGTTAGTTCCGAACGAGCTTTTTTGAAGCAATGGTTCTATGGGGTAAAGTCATTAAAAGGGTCGGCGTTAAGTACGGTCAAGGGTTGAGATCACTGAGATTAGCATGTTCGCCACCTTTGGCACGTTCGTTTTTATTAAGGTTCAAAAAATGCGACGGATAGAAGCGAAAAAGGACAACCCAAGTTTTCTTAAATCTAATTTTTGTTACCCGGCAACAGCTGTAATTCACGTTCAAATGTCAAAAATACTACGGGATACTTTAAATAATGCATTTATTTAATTTTAAAATTTTTAAATTTTAAATTTATAAATTTTCAAAAAGTCCCTTTCTCAAAATACTTATTTTCTATTGTAGTTTCTCCCTGTTGGGGAATTTCACGAATCTTTTATCGAATCCGCGAATAATTGAGAGAGAGAGAGAGAGAGTTGATCGTTAGAAGAAATTGCAGTTCAATTAATTGGAAGTTTAATATTTTCAAGATGATTTAGAACTGGTCAGTGAAAATAGTTGTATATTGTGTATTTTCTAGTATCTGTTATTCTCAATAATTGTGTAATGCTAATTGCATCGAGAATTGCATGTTCTAAGTTGTTTGTAAATCCAGAGCTAAAAAATCTAAATTTGAAAAATTAAAATTAAAATTAATTTGAAAAAAAGCATGTGCCTAATGAAAGTGAAGCAATACATATATATTTGTACACGTATCCATCATTATTACGCATTTCGAAAGAACAGAAATTAAATCTGCCTCAGTACCGCATGCACACTGCAACTAAAATGAACGAAATTTCCTTGCAATAAGTATAGAAAGTAGAATTTTAACAGTAATATAATTTTATTATTTAATTGTATTATTATTCGCATTTTACTATTATTCTTTTTGACAATCTAATTTTATTATTTAATTTTACTGTTATTTGCACTTTGGCCAATTTTTGGCAAAATGTAAACAACATGTACATTTTGTCAGAATACTTTCTGCTTGTAATATTTTATTTTGTTACATATAATATGCTTCTGTTAAACATAGTTTTGCTTAGGCTAGCAATTTTTAATAAACTGCAATATAATTTTTTTTTGGAAAGGAAACTATTGGAGGTGACCTTTTTTTAATCAACGAATTTTAAAGCGACGAGCGAATTTTTTTTAAATAGTAGATTGTATTAATTAAAAATAAGATTTTAATAATATAGTATTTTATATATAAAAAAGTTAAAAGTGAACACAAATTAGTCTACTTCATTTAAGATTGAAATTAAGATTGAAATATTATTAACATCTTCACAATATTAATATTTCAAACTAATTGAATACATGGATCCAAAACTATTTTATGTCAAACGACTAAGAATAATGAATAAGAAATAGAACTACGAGACCAACTATTGTAACTGAGACTCTGAAGCAAAATATAAATTCATGATAGCTCAAGAAACTTCATATCTCAAATACAAATAATTTTATAAAAATAATAGATATTAAACAGATAAAATTAGATTAAATAAAATTTAAGAATCTTCAATTAACAAATACTGAAAATATAAAGCTCTTTACTTTGACGTCCTGTGTGAGATGAGTTATTCGACCTAAACTCTTGCAATTTAAAACATTTATGGAAAAAAGCATTTTAGAAAAAATTAATTGTACTCTATCACTTCTGATGGTTAATCTTTGAATCAGGGTGGAAATAATTACTTTATACTGTTTGCTGTAGGTTTAATAATTTGTGCTAAACTGTTAGCGAAGTTTTATAACAAAAATTACGATAATTTTCTCCATGTACCCTAGTAGAAAGTTTCCGATAATTTCCGATAATATCGCTAGAAGTTAACTAGATTTGGAAATTGTAACTAGAAAACTCTCTACCAGGGTAGAGAAGACATATTTTTATTTGCAATATCATAACACGGTTTTGCATTTTTAAAAATACCAATAACAGAACAATGTATGAGATATACGTATTAAAATACTGTTAGTCTCAGAAGTTTTAATTCATTTGCCAAAAACGTATAAAACAATAAAGTGTATATATGTTGCACAAAATGGATTTGAAATAAAGACCCAAAATATAATTAGCTCTCATTCAGATGAAAAGCATCGTTAAGGACTAATTATTACTGCACGAAAAACATTCCGTGTTAAAACGTCATCTATTGTTCCGAAAACATGACATTCCAAAAATCTAAAAGTCGGAAATATTTTCAGTATAATTATCGTATTGCATAGTAAGCACAGTTAATTGAATTTTTCTTTCTATTCTAAAATTGATTTAGTTTTAAACCGAAATATCATTTGTACATAAGCACCAACACGTCTAATGTTTAAAAGTAGTTTGCTACTATATCTATTTTTAATATGCTTTTTTGCTAGATTATTTGGAAAATTAATATTAGATTTTCAAAATAATTAAAAAATTACAGGAAAATTTGTTGAATGAATGTTTTTATTATAATTTTACAATAATTTACATAATAAAAAAGTGTTATTTGATTTAATATAATAAAATTCACATTAACATTAAACGTAAAATTTGATAAAAAGAAGTAAAGTTCGGGAACAATAATTGAAAAAGCATTTTATTACAATTGATATTACAAAACTTAAAAGTTAAAAGTTTACGCGTCACATTTTCCAGTGTAAATGCTCATAATTTCGCATCGCTTTAATGACACATACGTTTATGGCCTATTTGCAGACGTCAGCGGCGCCGCCGGCGGAAAATCATTTGGTCACTAATAGAGTAAGACCAGCGTCGGAGCACGTGAGCAGTCCAAATAACTGGAGTCCGCTGAATTATGTGGCGTCAAAGGCTCTAGGAGCGATCGTGAGAGTAGCATCCTTCGTTTATCAGTGGATGCCGAGCTTGCCGAGCTTTTTGAGACCCTCGACGACGAGTTTCCGGTTTACCGGGGATAACGGCAGCTTCCAGTGATTTTTTCTTGCGATTCGTTGAATTTTTGTTTTAAAAATTGATTTGTTTAAAGAAATTTTTGTAAATACTCTTCATTTAGTTTGCATATTGCAAATGTAATTTCTTACCGTGTATTTTAAAAGAAGGGAACTATCGTTTTTAAAAATGACGTTTTAGTTCATTATTATGAGCAAAGATACACAAAAAATAGATTTTTTTATTATATATTTTAACGAGAATAATTCTTCTTAAATTATAACTAAAATATATTTCACTGTTTTTGCACCGTTTAATGTAGTTTACTTCTCTTAATATTATAAAGATCAATTGTATTATATGTAAATAATATCCTAATTTCAGTAACTTAACTAAAAAATTCAATATTTATATGCCTTTTTTATAATTAAATATGTATGTATTTTAAATATATACATTATTAATATTATTTTCTATCCTTTTAACTCCTTCTTATTTAAGTTTAGGACTTAAATATAAAAATAAATGATCAATAAAGAAATGAAACTTTTTACTTTTCTTGGTTACATTAGGCTTATTTATTTCGCTACTTTTACAAAAATTGTAGGTCATAATATCTGCCTCCTAATAACCATTTTTTAATAACCATTTTTTGAAATCTAATTTATAAGTGAATCTGAAATCATGTATCATTTTGCATTTAGTAATATCGAAAAGGATGCAATAAAAAATATGTACTACTGCCGTAGCAAAAAATAAATTATTGTCTCCTCTGCGTAAAGAATCTGCTGCTAAAGTTATTTTTCTTCATCAAAAGATAATTAATAATGTGTATTATTTAATGTTTCATTAATTGCGGTAAAACGTTACGATTGGAATTTGATGCACGGTTGCAGGAAGATACGCTGATTCATCTACTTGGGAGCTAAAACAAGGGTTACAATTAAGAATCCTTTGTTCTTTTTATTCGTGCAAAACAGAAACGTCACAAATGTATTAACAGATTAAATCCTCTATATACTAAACTTTTAGTAAATAATAAAGTAAATAATTGGATCAATAGAATCAAAATTTTATTTAAATAACATTCGAAAAAAGCGTTATAGTACATAATAATATAAAATTTCTTCCATTTATATCTTATAGAATAAATAAAATCTGAAATGTTTAAAATCCGAAATACATGTTTCTTCTTTCGCGTAAATTCTTCTATTTTTAATCGGCACGTGTTTAATATTAAACTGCCGAAAATTCAATGCATACTACACTTACAGAGTTACAATCAGTTATTTCCGTTTTCATTAATTATCAAAAAAGAGTATCAAAAAGGAAAATTTATATGGTATTGACAAAAAAGCTTAAATATAAGTAATAATCTTTCATTTTTTTCTGTAAGCAATATGTTGTGGGTATTATTGCTAATACGTTTCATAAAAGTGCGTTAAAATAGATTAATCCGCCGATACGTATTTTTTAACTACATAATTAATCTTAATATGTGTAATTAGTTAATTCATACTTTTTAAAATATATTCATTATTTTATTTCTTTTAGTTGGGCGATGAATGAAGTTTGCTACCTTGCAAATATTTTATATCGCTTGAAAAATTTTATTGACCTAGTTTAGATCTCGTATTCTGTTTACTTGCAAATCAATTACGAGGTCACAACCAAGTCATCATTATTTGCGCGACTTGAATGTCACTTGCTCTTTCACAATAATTGTTATTTACTGGCATTATTATTAATCACCTAGTTTTTGTAAATTTATTTTCAAATTGCTCTCTAATATAAATATATGTTAAAATTAAAATTACAACGGGAAAAGGAAAATAGAAATAAGTATCCGCAAAAGCAGTTAATTTTTTAAAAAATATCAATTCTCATGATGTATTTATTATTACATGAACTCTTCTTCTGTCTGCAAGAACCGTAAAGTTCTTCGACATATGATATTAATGACTGTGTACTGTTATCAAGCAGTACAAAAATACAGAGTTTCTGATGAAACAGGCGAACGATAAGAAGCAATATCACGTACGAGGGGGAGAGGTACAGAATCTTGGGGTGAAAAACATTTAGTTCTTCTTCTCGGCAGCGGCGGCTGCCTGATTAGCGGCGTTCTTCAGTTGGTCGTTCAAGTTCTGGGTGGCCTCGACGGCGATGTCAACGGCCTTCTTCGTGAAGCCAGCGATCTCCTCCTTGACGTGGCCGGAGTTCTGCTTGAAGGATTCGGCGATCGTGTTGGACTCCTTGACGAGAGTCTGAACTCCCTCCTGGAATTGCTTCTGGAGCTGCTCGGCGGACTCCTTGGCATTGGGCACGTTGGCGTTGATGTCTTCGACGACCTTGTTCAGCTTGCCCTTAACGTCGGTCCACAGTTTCTCGAGCTCGGGAGTCTTGCTCTTCACCTGGAACATGAATTTTTTTATTAATTTTTACGTTTCGGTCTTTAGATTAAAAATTGCTCATTGGTCAATGTAGTCCGATAGTTACATTTATTACAGTTATTAAATTTGTAATGAGTATAACTGAATATAAAAAAAAATTTGACATTAATTAAAAATTTACTAGAGATTATGTAGTGAATTTATCAACTTCTAATGTGACCTAATTTTTTGCTTACCAACTATATCAGAGTGGAAAAACTGGTCTGGAGATAATTTTTTTTATAGCAGTTTAGATTTTTTATTATTTGATTACTTATCAACCCGAACTAATAAAATAAAATTTACGAAAATTCAAGTCCGAGTAACGAAATAAAGAAATCATTTTAAGCTTGCCGAATGAAGCAGTTCTTCTTTTGAAAAATTTACAACAAAAAGCACAGCAAAGTTTCAGAACTTTAGTGAAAAATGAGGAAACAAGGAACGACCAATTGAAAAACTAAAAATTACCTCTTCGGATACGCTGGCGATGTAATTCTGGACGTTGTTGACGAAGGCGGAGCTTTGGTTCTTGAGGGTATTGACGACGGTTTCCTGGTCGGGGATGTTGAGCTGACTCTTGATGTTGGTGGCGAGCTCGTTGATGTTCTTCTGGGCATTGCTGATGAGCTCGGAGAGCTGAATGGGTTGGTTCGCCTCCTTCTCGGCCTCCTTCGGGGCGGCCGCGGCGAGGGCCAGCAAAGTCACGAAAACGAAGTACTTCATCATGGTTGAAAGGTAGTGGATGCGACGCGATCAAGCTAAAGGTTGCTCTGGGACTGACGTGCTAGAACGCTCGAAAGATTCCACTTATATAGGAAACGCTTATCTCCGCCGCCGGGGCAAAGTGCTGTCTATCTTGAGCGCTTTTCTCGGCGAGGAACTCGCTTGTGTGAGTCGCGTGTGGTCGCCGCTCACCGCCTAACATTTTCACGCACACCCCTTGCAAAGGCGAGGCGACACTTTTTTTTTCTTTTCGACTTTTTTTTACGTTTTTACTGTTTTAGTGCATAGATCTTTTTTTTATTTTAATATTTTTTGTTTCTTATAAGAAAAGTCTTTTTCGACGGTCTATTACTTTATGCTGCACATGTTTTCTTATTAAATTTCTTGGAATTCATCGTTGATCTCGTTAATGAAATTTTTGCTATGCTTTTTTATTTATTAAAAATCGTGAAAAAATTATGAAGAGAAATGTTAAAAAATTTTTTTTAATTTCTACTCTCTTACGTAACATTGTCATTTACAAGCATTATTAACAGCTAGAATAAAGATTTATGAGACATATTAATGGAAATTGCCTAAATAAACAGATTTGTGTTATTGAGTTTAAAAGGATGAATCCCACGACACAAAAACATTGGACTGATGCAATCATTCGAAATTTGAATTTTAATCGATTTTTTCAGTAAGAAAAAAAAGTTATAATTTTTCTGCTGTTACTACTCGGTTATTGGCCTCGTCATGTAGTATAATGCGTCACGTGAACGTACGTGATGTAAGGGTTTCTACTTGAAGTTTATCCTTAATTTACGTTGTGAATATCTTTACGTTATCAGTTTTAAAATAAGAACAATTTTGCGTTAAAACAACAGTTATTAATTATATTTTTTCATTTACTTCCTATTGATCCTGCTTTGAGTATTCTAGTACACAAAACTTTGCAAATTAAATGATAAAAGTATAAAAACTATATTCAATTAGAAATTAAACAAGAAATTTGGTGATAGATCTGTGAGTGGAAAAACTGATATGTGCTAAATGGTACCTATTATAAAGCAGTATATGGTGTAAATTTTTTCCAGTTTTCGTACAATATCTTATAATTATAACGATACTTTACATTATTTTCAATCTGCCGTGACTTTGTCAGTGTGGTAATTTTTCGTGTCTTTTAATATGAACATATGCGGTTCTATCACGTTTTTTTTAAATTTATATTACATTAATTGTACAGAAGATAAAAATAATCTGTGTGATAATAAGATTATATTACTATAAGATTTTGATTAAGAAATCCCTTTTAGAGGGGTATTTTTATAATTAAAAATTCACCGTTATAATAGAATATAAATTCTATTCGGACGATGGCTGCAACAATTTAGATATTCAAAATGACAATTTTTTAAAAAGTTTTTAAAAGAAGGCAAATAAACAATGTAAGAAATGATGAAACTTAAGCCTCTGTTTTATAATGCTTGCATTAGTGTCTTAATATTAAATTTTCTTGATAAAATTAATTTTTGGAAACTCAGCCAATTATCTACTGCACTAATTATTATTATGTGATAGGAACAAAAAGAAGCCATATTCTTTTATTATAATCTAATTTAAAAAAGGATTTACAGTGAATATATATATTATTTGTTTGAAATCCGAGGTACAATATTATTGATTGTTTTTATATTTAATACAAATTTGAAAAAACTAAATGTATTAGTATATAAGTATAAACTTTGAAAATATATTTTTTTGTACAAAGTGTAGTTTTTAGAAGAAACCTAACTTGCTCTTTATAATATTAATAATCTCTTGTTAATTGAAATGAAGTCATATTAAATTCCTAAATTTCTCTAGTAAGTTTCTTTTTTGACATGCAGCTTCTGTAATTTACATAATTTTCAATTGGATCAAAATAAATTTTAATTTTTGAACGGGATATTAATTTTTATGAATAATATCTTACAATCAATATGACGAATATTTTCCAATGAGTTTGATAAGCTAAAGTATAAACATTTTTTACTTCAGTTACTTTTATTAAAAAAAAAAAATTTTCCCTACACAATTTTACTGGATTTTGCGATAATACATATTTCTTTATAATTTCTGACTCTTTAATGTGATCAACGGGTCAACAAAGGTCATCTTATAATTCAATTTATCAGCATTGGACTTCAAGATGTCCGACTTGTTTAATAGCCATCTCATGCATTTCTTCGATTTGAATTACGTTTATCCACCTCTCTGTTGTAAAAAGATTACCTTGTATGACATAAACATTATACAATGCTATGTTATTGTTACGTTCTGAATGAATATTGCAATAAATTTGCACACATATTTCTTCTTTTCTTTTATCTTAAAAATACAGCTGCATTTATATATTTTTGGAGAAATGTATTTTTTTTATTTAAAATTATTATCAATATCCAATTTTCCATTCGAAATTGTACGTTATAGAAAAATGAGAAGCTATTGCAATTAGGTAAAGATGTTATATTACACATCTTTAGATTAAGGATTGGCATACTTGTAAGGTAGAATGAGATTTTTCAATTGTAAAATAGTTTTTGGTACGTTAAAACTATAAAATCATGAAATAAATCTGAAATCAAAGACATTTTTAGAAAATGTGTACTTGTTTATTTCTACATTATGTCTACCTTGAAAGTTAGAGTCTCTCTTAAAATAAGAAACATCGTAAACAAGTACATTGGTCTAAGAGGTTTTCGAAGAAAAAAATGCTTTTAAAAAGATTAATTTTCTCTTGTGATAAGACGAAACCATTACGAACTTTTTGAATGCGTTACTTAAGGTTTCAGTTATTTAAGTGCATTCTTAGGCCTCAGCTTTAAAACTGTATAGGCGATCTATTTTATCTTTCTATCGCTTTGAAAACCTTGACTTCTGACTTCTGTGACTAACCCTCCAAAAGACAAACAGATGTCTCCGTACGAATAGTTTTATCTAATTTTTACAATTATTATCAATTCCGGTTTACTATGTTCATTCTTAGACCATTTAATGACTACAAAAATATTTAAATTTATCTCCTTTTTTATAGAATAAACATTTGTCGAATAATAAAATATTTAATTTATTAACTTTAGCGGACGCATGAAATAAAATAATTGAGAACACTTAGTGAAAATTAGGCTTTTATTAAAGTTAGTTACAAAACTATTATCAAAAAGTAGCACTATAATTTAGAAGTATAAAAATATAAAAAAGCAGTACTTGTGTTAAGTCAAACATTTAAATAAATGAGCATACAAATTTACTAGTCGAAAAGCGTTGCCGTTAATTTCACAAGTTAAACTTATCAATGTCTTTCGACCTGAATAAGCATAAAAGAAGAACTTTTCCGCTTAAGCAGTTTTTTCGTCGGATTTGGGAATCATCTTGGAAGCCTCGTCGCTTATCTTCTTGCCAACGGACTCGAAGAAGTCTTGACTCTTAGCAAGAAGTTCGTCAATTTTTGGCTTGGCATCATTGAAAGCCTTAGAGATGCTCTCGCCGGCATTTTTCAATGCCTCCTCGATCGAATTGGGAGTTGTGGCTTCTGTTGGAGCAGCGTATGTCTGAAAAAATTAGCATGCATATGTAAAAAGTAAAATTTATAGAAAAAGTAAGTTTTTTCTTTTTCGACACTGCGGGCGCAAAATTCGATTTTCCATGCCTGTGTTGCGGGCGAAAAATAGTACATTTACCCGGAAAATTCACGCATGCGATAGCGTGCGATAGCATGCGTGAATTTTCCGGGAATTATTGTTTTTCGCCCGCAACACAGGCATGGAAAATCGAATTTTGTACCAGCAGTATCGAAAAATAGTATGTGCACCACAGGCGGGAATGTGCTGTTTTGCGCCTTTGGTACACAATGTACTATTCTTTAAGTTTAACATTTTCATCGTAGAACATTGGCTGAATGCGTAAATTTGATCCTTTCAGTTTTTAAATGGATAGTACCAAACATTACGTCACAGTTTTAAGAATCTTTTACTATTCTTATTTGTTTATTTACAGTATTTTTAAAACTAGTATAACTGATCGGCTAAACTTTATCAGAAAAAAAAGTTTTAAAATTATATTTTTAAATACATAAATTTAGAAAAAAATTTAGTTTCATCTCTATTGTCTTAAAAATATTACTAATATTTATTATTATAGTGTATTGAGTGACAATAAATTAATGATTAATGAGCTCTGTAATATAACAACAAAATAAAATAAAAATATTGTTTATAATTAAAAATCCTGGCAAGTTTCATGTGCATAGTTTCTTTGTAAATAGCTCTATAAATTTTGTTAGATAATTAAATTCATGACTTTTTTAACTAAAAAATAAGTAGAAACATAAAGTTATTTGTCATGAATTTTTATAGGCAATTATTTTCATTTTTTACTATTTTTTTATTAGTGCATTACGGGAAACTAATTAGCAGGAAATGATCGTTTTTTTTGAACAAATGAAGAAATATTTAAAACTATTTTTATACTAAATACATTTAAAAAAATTTATATTTCACGAATTTAAAGACAACTTTTTCTGGCTAGAAGATTGAATTATATGTATAGGAATAAAAAATAAAGAAGTAAAGCATAATTTTAAATATGCATATATACACTGGCATAAGAAAAGGTTTAGAAAAAGTTATTACAAATTTTGTTAATTATGACTATACTTATAAGATAGCAACTGTAGACTTGTAATGCAATGGTTGTTGCAAGTAAAAGTATAGTGATTTTTATAAAATTTTTTTGTATTGTTCCCATACTTTTTTTATTGAAAGGTAATACGAATGATCTTTTCGAACCAAAAATCTTTTTTTAAAAAATCTTTAATGTCAAGGTTTCAATACTTGTTTTATAGTATTTTCTTTAGGACTTTTGATAAAAAAGATTTATGTTTAAAAACAGCAAAGTTTGCTTTGTGCATTTAAAATGAGTTTGGCTTAACTTATCCATACTCATCGTAAATCGTTGGATAAGTGGTCAAACTCATTTTAAATGGGCAAAGTAAGCTTGCTGCTTTTAAATATAAATCTTTTTTATTAAGAGCCCGAAAGGAAATGCTATTATAAAAGAAGTATCGAAACGTTGGTATTGCAGATTTTTTTTTCAAAATTTTTAGTTCGAAAAGATCATTCGAGTCAACTTAAAAGGTGATTCGAAATTTCAATTGATAAAGTACACAATTTAAAACGTTTCAGCCATCCTACCAACATGAATCTTATGCTTTTTCTCTAAGTGTAATAAAACTGAGATATTAATGGCTTACATAAAGACTGCATATATTTTAAAATAAAAAAGCTAGAAAAAGTGTTCGCTTATTCGCAGTGTACTCGAACTTACCTGCATGACGCAGACAACGAGAGCAACGAAGAGAGCGACGATAAAGAAGCGCGACATCTTAGAGAGATTCTGTGGAGTTAGCTGAGAAAATTGTTTGCTGTTGCAGCGACGATAGATCGTGGCAGACTGAGCCTGTAAGTCGAGGAGCGCCTAGTAGTAATATCAGCGATTAAACCGAGATGATACGCAGCTAGTCGGGTCGGAGGTCGAATGGAGTTTCTCTCTCTCTCTCTCTTGTTCGCTTCCGCCCATCGAGCGCCACGCGGCTTGCTCATTGCCGATATTCGACGTAATTATATTCGTTTTGATTATGAACTTGCGGGTTTTCACATGCTTTGTTTCTTTAGATCGGCGGCACTCTATATTTTACGTAAATTCGTCGTAGAAGCTTTTTTTAGAATGAGTGTACAGTTGATTTTAAGGACGAATTCCGTTTAAAAAATTCAGAGTAAAAAGTACATTTTATGCAATTTAATAAAAACACGAAGAAATTTTTTTATCAAAATTATGTAAATGTTTTTATAAATATAAATTAAATTAAGGTTCTAATTTTTATCAATATTCAATCTTTTTCAAACGGACGAACTTGATAGGAACTGTTTAAGGAAAAAAACTATCTGCCATGCCTATGTAAGCAAAAGAAAAACTTTTTCTTTACTGGTTGATTAGATTATAAGAAAAGTTTAGGCCCTTCTATCCTGCTTAAACGTATCATTCAAAATAATTATTTCTTTTACTTAAATTAAAATTTTAATTTGTAAAGAAAATTGTATTCAATTTAAGAATATATAATTCACTAAAATTTTTTAATCAATCTAAAGATCAATGATAAAGGTTTAAGTTATAAAATTAATAACTTTTTTATTATGAGAATGCTGCCCGTTAAAAAATATTTTAAATCAAGTGAATAATGTCTACATGGATATTTTATGAATAACATTTTTCAGACTGTGGAAATTTAAAATTTTTCGTATAATTAATAAGTGTTTGTGATTACATAATATTTTGTAACTCATTATATACGTTTTAGTTCGATCTATACAAGTACAAATTACTGTTAATGAAATGATGACAATAGCCTTAGCTTAGTTGTTCTTCTGAGAAATTTTTATCTTTATATATGTGTCAATTAGTTTTTGAGTAACTAACTTATAATTTGTTACAAAATAGAAAAGCTATTTTTTAATGTTAGTTTTTCTTAAAATCTTCATATTTTGAAAAATGTATAAATCCTAAAATCATTTTACTAAATTCAAATGACTTTAAATCCATAATAATATGATGCTTAACAACGCAAATGTTTAAATTCTTTTTAAAATTTGAATATTGATTTGCATTATTTTCCATTATCTTTTATAAATTCGATTATTGCTCGAGTTATTTATTTCAACCAAAATGAGGCTAATTGATTTATTACATTTACAGAAGTAACGCCGTTTCTGCTTTGCTATATCAGTAGGAAGAGGTGTACGCGGATGCGGCGTTAATTTTCATGTGCTTGATTCTTGTCATGCACGTTTTTCTTCGCGAGATTATCCAACATTTACCGAAGCAAGAAAATCCTTCTTGCTCAAATAATCGTTAGCGTGAGAACGTACATTACGTCGTTGAGATAGAATTACGGAAAAACGATAATTGCCTTGAGAAGAACGTAATTTTTTTTAACTTTGTGCACGTGATTCAGCCATTCTTACGGATATTTCAATGTTTACTTTACTCTAGAAACCTTTGACTGGATGACTCACGAAGATACGTTCAGTGTTGCATTACAAATCTTATATTTGTTTTTGCTTGTACGTTAGATTCAATTTGTAAATTACTGCTAAAGCGATTAAAAATTAAGAAGTTTTGGTTTTTTTTATTCATTTGTTGCATAAAAAAATTTTACTTTCATTATCTAATGCGAGACAAGACTATTATTTTCAGTATTAGTCATAGGCATTTTACAATCCTGATAATTGTATATGATTAATGGTTTTTAATAAAAACACTAAATACTTCATTTTAAGTACTTTTTTAAATGTATACTTTTGTAAGATATTTTTATTTCACATAAACTGTTTATTGTATTTTATTTAAAAGATTCAACTTTTACATTTTTGAAGCGTTACACATTTAATCGTACATTTTTTTGCAGCAGGTTGTGCCTAATTATTCACCATAAGGAGAGTGTAACAATTATCAATTTCTAAAAGTTATGTTTTTGATAATTTTCTTGAAATGCATTTTTTTGTAAGTTAATTTTTATTCACTAATACTTTTGACATTTATTATTAAAAAAGTGAAAATAACGATTTCATAAAAAATTTATCGTATAAAAATGTTGAAATATCCCAGAAAGTGAAGAGAATATTTGTTAGTTCAAAGTAAGTTACTTAATTGAAAAATTTTTATTCTACAATTTTCAACTTCGACCTTTATTTCTAGAATTTTCCGTTACTTTAAAAATATGAATAAACTATTTTATTAAAAAACCACTTTAAAATTCATTACGTTCTAGAGAATTTTTCCGCAAGCAAAAAGTTCACTTTACGATTATTATAGAGCATTAAAATCATAATTTAGCCGCTATGAGTCTCTTTCTCGGAGTAGACATCTTGATTGGAAAAATTTTCGACGTAGGATATTCTGCTGTACTGGCTGTTGGAGTTAATTCATATGGTTCGTTGTGCCTCACTTGCCTGGCTTTGATCCTCTTTACTTCAGACTGACCAGCCGAATGGAAAGTGTCCAGTACACCGAGAACAAACTCGACAATCGGCCGATGTTGAGATTGACCACTGCGATGTTTGCGAACGGGCATCTCAATCGAGCCCGAGTCTTCTGTCTCTGTTGATAGCAATGACATGGCTGCGTTATTTCCGCTGCTTGACTCACTTTGGCATCTTGACAGGTTGATTATTAGCAAGAGAGTCAGCATCTTTCCGTATGATATTTTCATTTTCTTGTTTATTTCGAATCTAAAATATTAGTGATGTCGTTGAAAAATTTGATTTTTAAACGATCGCAACAAAACTAATGTTAAAGTGACGACAAATTTATTATTTTAAATTATATTATAAAAAAAGGAATTTTAATTGAATGTTTTTGATTTTTTAGCCGAAAGTGTAATAAATTACATTTACCTAGACATTTAACAGCTAGAGTTATTTTTAATCGATCGATCACAAAATTGATTTATTTGACTTCACTATACGATGGAACGTAAAATAATGTTATGAAGCAGCTTTGACGAACGAGCCGTCGGAAAACTACTTTCGCAGTTTCAGCACATTCTTCTGGTATTGAACAATTAAGCTTTGTTCAAGTTACAATATGAATTCGTTTTCAACTTGCGTTATTTAATGGAATGTTAAAAAGAATGTATAAGTTTTACAGAATTTATAAACTAAAATTTTTACAAATCTTAAAAATTAAAAATCTAAAGTTTTTAAAATGATTATATCTAAGATAAAACAATTTTTTATATCAAAGTACAAAAAAATCATGATAAAAGAAAGAATATATATGTATAGCACTTAAAATTTGGATACTAGTACAAAAATTTGAATTTATTTCAAAGGAAGAAGGTTGCGAGAAATGTAAAAGTGAACAAGTAATTAATTTTAATTTGATCTTATTATTTTTTTTATTGCATATTTTTATTGTAATTTTTGTATAAAAGTACTTATATCTAATAATAAATTATAATAAATAAATACATCTGTAATATTCTTAAAATAACATCTTAAAATACATTAATGTAAAAGATTTTTGGAAATTTGTTGGAGTACACTTTGAAGTTCATTATCTCGACATTGACTGCTAGAAATATTCCACATATTTTGTTTCTTTGACGCTGCGGCTTCCAAATTATTTTGTCGTATTAATTTGAAAGAAATGGGGCTTGCAAAATCTGTAACCTTTCCAACTAAGGCTGCTTGTGGATTCAGAGTAATTGTTATCATATCACCGGGCAAGGCACTTCCTCCATTTAATGCTGCGAAAATTTTATCACGTGGCAACGTTAAAGAAATTTGATTTTCTGAAGTACTAGTCGAACTTGGTCTATAGATAATTAAATTTGGCGAAGTTAACAATGAATTACTGGTTACTGCAGGTGCAGCATTAGACGAAGTAATGTACGCTGTTGGTGGATTAGGAAGTGTAACAGCAGGTGTATTAATGTAGGACGCTGGCGTGTCTGGAAGTATTATGGAAGACTCGATTTTTTTCTGGTTCTGAGCAGCTATTTGAGATATTGCAGATGAGAAAGTATTAGCAACAGTTGCTGCTGAACTGATCATTGAAGACACAGAATCAGCTATTGATATTACGGCTGAATCCGCAGTATTAGTAGAAGGTGAAGTCGGAAGATTACAGGGTGCGGACGCGTCAGTCTGAGTTGATGGCTGTGAATTTAACACACTACCAGTTGGTTGAATATCAATACTTGGTAGATTAATAATTTGATATTCATTATTTGGTGAATTTCCATTAGTCTGAAGGTATCCACTAATCAGCGGTTGTTCATTATTTGGTGAATTTCCATTAGTCTGAAGGTATCCATTAATCAGCGGTTGTTCATTATTTGGTGAATTTCCATTAGTCTGAATGTATCCACTAATCAGCGGTTGTTCATTATTTGGCGAATTTCCATTAGTTTGAATGTATCCACTAATCAGCTGCTGTTCATTATTTGGTTGATTTTTGCTATTTTGTTGGCTTTGCTGTAAACGAGCTTGAAGCAATGAAGCCGCTGCTACTACTGAGTCAGCAATAGTTGATGCAGCATCTACAATATCTACTGGGTTTCTCCTTTCATTACAAGGTTGAGTCTGACTTCCTGATTGAGATGTTCCAGAAGAAGCATTAATTATAGAATTCGCAATTGCATTTCCTAGTTGATCTAAAGGAGATTCATTGTTTGATGTTCCAGAGTTTCCCAAAGAAGAACTTGAAATAGCATCCACTACTGCTGAAATTGTATTACCAAGTTGATCCAAAGGATTTTCGTCACCTGATGTATCGACTGAATTGAAAGGCAGAGCCCCAGATATAGCATCCAGAATAGCTGATGCCGATGAGCCGAGTTTTAAAGGAGCTTTATTAGAATTTGTAGAAGGATATCCTAAATTATTTAATGTCGGATTATTTAAAGTGTTAGAGTATCCATTTTGTATCCCTACGGGTACGTTTGCATAATTAGATTGAGGATTGGCATAATTGTATGTATTTGGTAAAGGAGATTGGGAATAGCCACTTCCTGAAGGTAGATTGGAATAACTTGATTCAGGAGTTATTAAAGATGAAATTCCATTTATGGCATTCCCCGCGTTTGGCAGATCAGGAGTATTTGGAGAAGAACCTCCAGATACTAGATCCAGAGCTAACGAAGCTGCATTTCCAAATTGTTCTAGTGGAGATTCGTCTTCAAACGAATCTGGGTTTAACAAAGAAGAAGCACCACTGACAGCATCGATTACCGCCGATGCCGTTGATCCGAATTTATCTAATGGTGAATCACTATTTGAAGAAGATAAAAGTGATGAAAAATCTGATAGCACATCTAAAGGTGTAGGTGCAGGGCCAAGATTATTTAACGCAGAGTTTTGTGGCTGAGACTGAGTTGTAATAGAATTTCCATTCGGCGATTGCGTAACAGGGTACCCGTTAGTATATCCATTTTGTGCAGGATTTCCAGGATATCCTTGTTGAGATGTTGAAATTGGATATACACTTTGTAAATTTGCGTTTCCACTTTGAGAGGGACCGTTAGGATATGTTACATACTGTGGATGTGAATTTGGATAATCAAAGTGTGAAGATGTATCAGCATTTTTGTCTAATGGTTCAGTGTTAAGATAATTTACTTGTGAAGAAACATGAGGTTGTCCAACTGATGGTGAGTTTGGATAACCTGCTTGGTAATAGTTATTAGAAGATGTACTTGAACCTACATTTTGCGAGGGCGCATTAAGGTAGTCTTTCTGGAAAGAATTATTAGGATAATGGCTTTGATGAGATCCATTAGGAGCTTCATTTTGTAATGCTGAATTTGGGTATTCTTGTGAAGAACTAGATTGTGAAGGGTTGCTTTGTGAATGTGTAGTTGTATGTGTGATTTGTGAATTCAAATAAGTATCCTGAGGCGATGTCTGGGCAAAACCTCCTTGAACAGGATTGTAAGAATATCCACCTAGTAAAGTAGGGTTTGGATAAACTGTTGATGGAGATATATTTCCATTCACTTGCGATGGTACATTTGCATAGCCACCTTGCAGAGGTGTATTGGTATAACCTCCTTGGGAGATGCTATTTGGATATCCATTTTCTAACGGTGAGTTGGAATATCTATCGAGTGAAGGGTTGTTTGGAAATCCATTTGTAGAAAATCCGTTAGGAAATCCGCTTTGTAAGGAAGTATCAGTACCTGATGGTAAATTTAAATAACTTCCTTGTGGAGATGGCTCACTTTGTTGCACAATGGTTAGATGACCTACTGGGCCATTAGGACTTCCAGTTAAAGGTGAATTAGGGTACCTTTGAGGAGAATATCCATTTGTTGATGATAAAAATAGATTGTTTCCTTCTGAGGATCCATCCAAAGATCCACTTGGCATTATATTACCAGGATATCCTTGTAAATTGGTATATCCATCTTGCATTGAAGGATTCGGGTACGCTCCTTGTAAAAATCCATTGGAATATGCACCAAATGAAGCTGTGTTAAGTTGGCTATTTGATGAAGGTGCATTACCACAATCACTTTGCAAAGCAGTGTTAGAAAGTCCAATATTACCCTGTGATGAATATATACGAATGTTAAAAGGATTGTCTTTTTGTAATTATAATATGTACTATTAAAATTGTAGAATTACCTCTGTATTTGACGCAGATTCTGCTGAACTACCTTGCTGAATTGATGATAAATATGATGAATTTTCATTTAGCAAAGTAACTTGTTGACTAGGAATTTGCAAAATATTCTGTCCTCCTGAGTTTATTGATAAAAGGGGTGTAGTCACAGTAGCTTGCGATGGAGGCGGTACATTTATTTGTAATAATTGTATTCCAGTTCCACTATTATTTTCCGAACACGGAGTAGTTGGAGAACCTAGAGCGCTTGGTGTAATATGCCTAGGGCTTAGCAATTTACCGAATTTACTCTTTCCCTTAGAAACTTCTTGACTTTTTTCGTTACTCGATTGTTGAGGAGTTGCAGGCGCGTATGAGGATTGACATGGTGTAACTGCAGATGGAGTATATTGAGGTATTGGAACAGGCACTGACCATGATTTTGATAAAGGACATGGTGTTGGTGGTGGAGGTGGCGGCGGAGGAGGTGGCGGTGGTATGTATGTTTCGACCTTGTGTTCACACGGTGGAGGTGCTGGTTCAGGTACAATTGAACATGGTTGAGAAGTTGCAGGTGCCGTATAATATTTATCATTTTTTTGTGATGAATAATGATAATGCGAATATGGCGTTTGTGTATTTGTTGTAACGTACGATGGAGCAACTGCAGAAGTTGCATATGAAGTTGTCAATGAAGTACTTCTAAGTTGTTCTGGATGAATTACTTGAGAAGTTATTGATGAAACTGGAGTGTACAAATTACTTGATGTCGACGGACTTGTAGCAGGCACTGTTGCTGAACTCGATCCTGCAGAATTAGTAGAAGTACCATACATGGACGAATAGTCAGTGTAGATTGTTGGCGAACTTATTTCAGTTCTTATAGGAGCAGGTGATCCAACTGATGATGCATACGATGGATTTTCAGAATAAGATGGATAACTTGGATAACCAGAATAATTTGGATAATCGGAATTACTTGAATAATGATTATTATAACTCGAATATTCAGGATTATTAGGATAACTAGAATAACCATTATTAGCAGGAGGATTAGATGAAGTCTGAACGCTTGGATAACTATGAGTACTTGATGGATAATTTATATAATCTGCATTAGTTGGATAATTCGAATTTTGATAGTTGCTTGGATTAGAATAACCTGGATAAACTGAATCACTAGAAGTTGGGCTACTTTGTGGTCCCGGTAGTACTATCACAGTACTTGGTTTTCGGTTCGATGAGTCACATTTTGAAGTTGAAGCGGTTGGTGTTACGGGAACTGGCGTTGGTATCGTCAGTATCACAGTGTTGGGGTTTCGGTTTGTTTTATTTTCATTCTGATCATTATTCTTTTTATTTTTTCGTGATTTTTTAGATTTACGTCCTGATTTTCCAAATTTACTTTTCTTGCCTCCTTCGTCGTCTTCTTCGCCGTCGTCTGCTTCGTCATTTATTTTTTGAAGCAGATCAAAGATTTTTTGAAATGAGCATTTTAGCTTATCAACTGATGAAGACATTTGTGAAGATGGCACTGAATATTGCAAGATTTCCGGAAGCTGTGAAATCTGATCTGGATTTTCCATAATATTCTTTATCAAAGCTGGTGCACTTTGCAATAGACCAGGATCTTGGCAAGGAGGAGAATGCGGACAGCTATTTGGAACCCCAATTGAAAAACTGTCGCGAATGTTGCCACATGCAGTTCTGAATTGAGAGAACAAGTTTTGTATTTCTGTGGAGGCTTCAGTGACGCATTGGCGCATCTCATCTTGCTGTGCTGGTGTTGCAGTAGCTGGCATAAATTGCTGAACTATTTGATTAACTGTTGTAGATTGAGATGTACCTTCTGAACAGGGCGCTTCCCTCTCTCGCCGCTCTCCATTTTCGCCGATCTGTAAAAGATCAATCGGTGGAAGTCCAAGAAATGATCGTAAACCTTCAGGTACAGCAGTTTGAGCTAATTGTAAGCTTTGCGCTATACCGTTCCAAAAAGCAGAACTGTATAACGCGCTAGATATGTTTGTAAGCCATTCCGTTACATTATTAGTTCCGTCTGATGACGGTTCAATTTCAGTGTTTTGTTTATCTTCTTCGATCGTCTGTTCAAGCGTCTCGGGGAGATCGTCAAGCAATTTCATATCAACATTAGAATTATTGACTTCCTCGTCAGAATCGAAATCGATCGAAGAAGCATCGCGATTAGTTCTTGTTTCTAAGTTTTCTAAATTTCTAACAGGAATGCTTACTTGTCTTTTTGCAGGGCGTTCAGCATTTTGGATAGGTTGTTCCTCTGCTTCATATTGAAGTCGACGAACAAGTTCAAGAACGGGCCCATCCTTCTCAACTTCCACGGAATTTATGCCTCTTTTCTCTACTAAGTGATAGTTGCCACTGTAGGTTCTGCTATCCGGATAAGCATGGCAAGCGAGCCATACCGTGGAAACGAGAATTATCCCGATCCACGGGAATAATTTTAAATTCCTCATCGTGGATCTCAGGACACTATAATTAAAAAATCATTTGGCTGCCTTAAATACTCTTTGTAATTTTAGATAGAATGTAGATATGTCACGCAAGACGTGTCCTCGGTGAACAACATCGGTAGTCGATTATCAAGATAATAATATATAAACTAATTTAGGTTTGATTAATGTTTTGTATTATCATCGCTGATGAATTTTGACTGATAAATTTTTTTATCAATGTAAAGACATTTTTAATAATTTCCGTAAAATTTTTATTTAATTCTTCGATCATCTTTTGTAAGAACATATTTATAAACACTAATTCTTTTGCACTTTTTATTAATAATAATGTGAGTCTGTACAATTTCTATTTTCTACAAAAATACCTATACTTCAAAATTATAATAAAATTCGAACACCTTGCTTTCTTTCTTTTTTGTTGGCTTAGTATTTCAAATATAGCTTAATAATAATATGATAAATGCAAATACAAATTGTAATGTATAACATTTCTTAAGAATTTAATAACTTAAATGTTAAAATTAGAAATTTATGAAAAAAAGAAAATTAAAAATTGTTTATTAGATACATAAATTACTTCGTTTTAACGTCTTGGCAGAATAAATATCTTTGTCAATGTTAAAAAATACTAAGTTAAAGTAGACCCGAAAATTATAATATAAAAATCATTTTAAAAGCGGGTTTTGAAGTATAATATCGATTTTATGAAGTAATGCAGATGTTTGATAAACAATCAAAAAATAAAATTTCGATATAAAAATGTACATACAAGAGAATTTTTCAAAATGCTTATGTATTACAACAGCGGTACGTCAAAAATTGCAATATACTGATTTTACTTCTACGTTGCATAAATAACATTAGCTGCGTGAATTTTAAAAAATATTAACGAAACCTGATGATAATTTAAAAATTAAAAAAAATATTATAAACTGTTAACAATAAAATATGTGAATGAAATCTGAAAATATATAAATTTCTGTGTAAACATACAAGACCTAATATTTTATTGGACCTTTGAACAGGGTAGACATTGAATACATCACAAAAGGTAAATGTTAAAAATAAAAAAATCTTTTTTAATTTGGAAAGTCACTAAAATAGTATAAAATTTTGAAAAAATTAAATTTAAATGTTTATTTTGTTACACAATTAAAGAATACATAAATGAAATTGACTACATTTATAATGTTACTTTTGCATATGTACGCGTGAACGCAATATCGAACTATCGATGTCTCCCATGTTATGGGTTCAGTGAACTCCTTTCTGTCTGACGGTTCAGACAAGGCTAACTTCCTTCAAGAAGATGTTTTTTCAACACATGACGTCGAGAAATATCTTGTACAAATTTTAAAAGCATGTTTTGAATGAAAGAATGAATATTATCTTTTTTGATTACACATATTTTTTTAAAATCTGATCTGATGGAGTATCATCATTATTGATACAAGATAATAAGTAATGTTTTATTTGTAATATTTGTTAGTTGCTTTAATAGTACCAAATATTCTAATCTACTAATACATTTTTAGCAATAACAAATTTTATTTGTTTAAAGGTAAATGTAATGCTCATTAACTTAAAAGTATAAATGTTATTATTTAAAATTTTAATTAACTCGTTTTATTTTAAGTAATATTTGTAACAAAAAGTTGAATTTTACTTCGGTTGGAATTTTCGAAATTAAAATTATTTCTGAATCTTCAAATCTAGAACATTCTATCAAACGATAAACAATATGGATAGACGTTTGTTTAGTTATTATAATATTATTTAAAATAGATTTGAGGAGTATGACCATAGTAGCTGATCTAAAAACGTCAATAAATTAAATAATTTTTTTAGACATGTGAAAAAATAATTAGTTTACACCGATGACTATTCTGGTATTGCACTTAAGTACTACCATTGCTTCCTTTCGTCTAGTATTTACTAAAAATACTACAATGATTCAAAGAATTGAGAGTAGTTAATATAAATACATGTAAATCTACTCAAGTAACGAGTAACCTCTTTGTTTTACGTAAGTTTCTTAATGGTCAACCATACCGCAAACTAATAGTCTAAAATATTTCGGGATGCTACTAAATCAGCGCCTACATTGGCGAGAATATATCTGACTAAAACGCAAACAACTTCTAATCTCAAGATTAGAAAAATGTACTGGTTGTTAGAAAATCTAAATTATCTACTGAGAACAAGAAATTTTGTAAAAATATTAAAATTTATGTGGACTTATGGCATATAATTGGGGAACTGCCTCTAACCAAACATAAAAATAATAAAATTAATCTAAAAAAAAAAAAATACTCTTCCAGATATTCTTATTAACGCATCGTAGTTAGCAGTGTTTACACCAAACGAGATAATAAGAAAAGACATAAGTATTCCATGAGTAAAACAAGAAGTAAAATTTTTCTAACTGAGATATAAGAGTAGACGACAACATCCGAATCATTGAGTTATACATATTAATGCAAACATTTAGTATTTCAAGATTTAGAAAACACTATTCTCCATTTGCGACTGAACGTTTAAAGGTTCTGATTGCTAGTAATTAAAGTACTTATATGTTATTGTAATTAAATTATGCTGAGAAAAGAAAAATTAATCTCTTATCAATATTACCAATATTAATAATAATCGTCAAAAAAAATGATGTACAATTATTACATTTTTATTGTCCAAGATCGTAAGGCTAAGATTGAATCCGAAGCGGATGTTAACTATAAAGTAGCACTAGGTTTGCGTTTTCTTGGATATTAAAAAGATAAGACTGTCGACTTTTCGTCCCACAAAGAAATACCTCTAATTTTTCAGGTTTATATCTAAGAATTATTCAGACCCTCAAAAAACAAAAAATGGTCTGAGTCTACCATATCTATATGTGTAGTTTGATCTGCTTAATGCGAATCTGATTTTATAGTTTTGCTCCTTCGCGTCCAGATTTTGGAATATCTTAATTTTTAAGATTTTTAAGATGTGCTTATTTTCAGGGTTAAAAACACTTTTTAATAATTTGCTCCATGTCATTGTATAGTATCTATCATGACTTCTAAATTATATTTTGAATATTATCAATTTAACTGTTTCCTTTCAAAGTAATTCAATTTTAAGCTAAAAAATTTTTAACTTATTTCACATATGGGCATTTGCTTACGTTTTACTCGTAAAATTTACATTTTAAATTGTACAGTACATCCCGAAGAAAAGTCTTATAGGTTTTTGTTAAAATTATTAAAAATAAGCAATATACATGCCGTTGCATATCAAATCTTGCCTGTTTTTCCGGATCGACTTTTTTACACAGTTAACAGTTTTCTAAAAAAATTATACATCGAATTTACTTCCCACGTAAAACTAATTTATGTAACTTTTACCAAGATTTTATACTTTTATTTATAAATTTTGTGAAATTTTGATTCTACATAATTCGTACAAAATTTTTGTACAAAAATATCAAAAATATGAGCCCTCTAATAGTCATCGGTTGCTAATTTTGTCACGAGAAATGTAAAAGATTAGAATGCGCCTCCAAGCGCCAGTCGTAAAAAATAAAAGTAATTCCTCTTGGTGGCGCATTCTAACCTTTTACACTTCTAACGAAAAAATTAGCAACCTATGACTATTAGAGAAGTTCATATTTTTTTATATTTTTGTACAAAATTTTGTACGAATTATGTAGAATCAGAATTTTAAAAAACTTAAAAATAAAAGTATAGTCTTGGTAAAAATTATATAAATTATTTTTATGTGGAGTTCTAATAAAACAATTTATTTGTAAAGCTTGTATCATAAGAGATTAAAGTTCAATTTTTTCATTATCTTTTTTTTCATAAAACTGGCACATTTTAAATTGAAATTTCGAATTTCTTGTCGATTTTCCTGGCAATTTTCTAAATTTTTTACATCCCCAACACGTATTAGTACATTGTATCCGATTTTGGCAAAAACCTGATTCATATCACCTTATTACATCATCTTATTTCTAAGCCACTGTTTTCCAAATGCTACGAGACACAATATTTGATCACTAAAGTGATTTAAAAAAAAATTATTTTAAGACAAAACTTACTCAGACTTGCCTCGAGGCGCTATCGCGCCTCTTGATTACTTTTTTTAAGACCAATACTAATTAAAATTATTTTATTACATTTCATTTAAGATATTCCTACCGAGTTAACGAAAAATTAGTATTAGGGAAGGTGAAATAGAAAGATTTTATATATCATTCAATAAATTTATTAATATATGTTACAATTTTTCAAATTTTTTTTATAGAAAATAATACTAATATATTATTATTTTCAATAAATATGCAGTTTAGTACAAACTTAATTGATTTTGCGATGTGACGTAAAAAGAAGGCCGAACTGGGATCGAATAACTGAATACGCGATGACTGTCATTGAAGTTGATGCAACTTAATACTTGTGACAGTCGCAATCAGAGGCTACTGCGTGGATTTTGCACGTGGCTGGGACCACAATTTTCTTTGAAGCTGGACGTTTTCCGTAGACAATCATAGGACGAGGAGCAGGGGCTGGGGCACCACCATAAGCTGGTGCTGGAGCCGCTCCATAACCAGGTGCTGGAGCTGGAGCAGAGCCGTATGCGGGTGCTGGGGCTGGAGCAGCGCCATATGCGGGTGCTGGGGCTGGAGCAGCGCCGTAAGCTGGTGCTGGGGCTGGAGCTGCGCCGTAAGCTGGTGCTGGAGCAGCGCCGTAAGCTGGGGCTGGGGCCGGAGCAGCGCCGTAAGCTGGTGCTGGGGCTGGAGCAGCGCCGTAAGCTGGTGCTGGGGCCGGGGCAGCGCCATAAGCTGGTGCTGGAGCTGGAGCTGGCGCAGGTCCGTAGCTTACGGAAACACTGTAAGCGGGACCGGAGGCTGGAGCTGGTGCTGGAGCAGCACCGTAAGCAGGTCCGGGAGCTGGAGCAGCACCATATGCGGGTGCTGGGGCTGGAGCAGCGCCATATGCGGGTGCTGGAGCTGGTGCTGGAGCAGAACCATAAGCCGGAGCTGGAGCTGGAGCTGGCGCAGATCCGTAGCTTACGGACATGCTATAACCTGAACCAGGGGCTGGGGCTGGGGCAGCGCCATAAGCGGGTGCTGGGGCTGGAGACGCGCCATACCCGGGTGCTGGTGCTGGAGCAGCACCATAAGCGGGTGCTGGGGCTGGAGACGCGCCATATGCGGGTGCTGATGCTGGGGCTGCGCCATATGCGGGAGATGGCGCAGCGCCGTATGCGGGTGCTGGGGCAGCTCCGTATGCGGGAGCTGGAGCTGGGGCTGGGGCAGGACCATAAGCAGGAGCTGGGGCTGGAGCTGGTGCAGGTCCGTAACTTACGGACATACTATAACCTGGACCAGAACTTGGGGCTGGGGCTGGAGCAGCGCCATAAGCGGGTGCTGGAGCGGGAGCCGGAGCAGCGCCGTATGCGGGTGCTGGGGCAGCTCCATATGAGGGTGCTGGTGCCGGAGCACCGCCATATGAGGGTGCTGGAGCTGGAGCTGGGGCAGGACCATAAGCCGGGGCTGGGGCTGGAGCTGGTGCAGGACCGTAGCTTACGGACATGCCATAACCTGAACCAGGGGCTGGAGCTGGAGCTGGGGCAGCGCCGTATGAGGGTGCTGGAGCTGGAGCTGGGGCAGGACCATAAGCAGGAGCTGGGGCTGGAGCTGGTGCAGGTCCGTAGCTTACGGACATACTATAACCTGGACCAGAACTTGGGCCTGGAGCTGGAGCAGCGCCATAAGCGGGTGCTGGAGCTGGAGCCGGAGCAGCACCATATGCAGGTGCTGGGGCAGCTCCATATGAGGGTGCTGGGGCAGCTCCATAAGAGGGTGCTGGTGCCGGAGCACCGCCATATGAGGGCGCTGGAGCTGAAGCTGGGGCAGGACCATAAGCTGGTGCTGGGGCTGGAGCTGGTGCAGGACCATAGGCAGGAGCTGGAGCGGGACTATAAGCAGGAGCTGGGGCTGGGGCAGGACCATAAGCAGGAGCTGGGGCTGGAGCTGGTGCAGGTCCGTAGCTTACGGACATGGTATAAGCTGGACGGGGGGCTGGGGCTGGAGCAGATCCGTAGGATGGTGCTGGAGCAGATCCGTAAGCTGGAGCTGGTGCCGGAGCTGGGGCTGGTCCATAAGCTGGTGCTGGAGCAGATCCATAGGATGGGGCTGGAGCAGATCCGTAGGCTGGGGCTGGAGCCGGAGCTGGGGCTGGTCCATAAGCTGGTGCTGGAGCAGATCCATAGGATGGGGCTGGAGCAGATCCGTAGGCTGG
>UCOM01002286.1:0-28060 GCA_900474385.1 Ormyrus pomaceus | reverse complement strand
AGGGATCTGATTATGTAGGGTTATTATTTACAATGCGCTAAAACGCATGATTTGCGCGAGATTGTAGACACTCCCTTCTATTTCGGCGGCTATGGATCTCTCTCCATCTCTTTCCCTCAGCTCGAAAAAATTCGATAATCTCGAAGAAAACGATACACGTTCGAGATATTCGAGAGAACTCGAATAGGATTTTTATATAAGGGATAAGGGATAAGGGATTTGAAGTTATATATAGTATGTAACAAACATAGATGTACATTAAAATAATAAAAAAGTATAGACATAGAAAAGGTAAAAATCAATGTCTGTGTTTTTTTAGAAATATTCTTTATTTTTCATAAGTAATTTACAGTATTGACTAAGAATTGTTTACAATCTTAAACTACAAATGAACCAAAATCAAATGCTTTTCATTAAAAATTAAATAGATTTTAAAAGATTTATTCAAAATTTATTAAATCATTATCGTATGTTATTATTTTTAATATGTACAAAATGTTCTAAATATCATGTCACATTACTATTTATTGCTTAAAATCCTTAAAAGAGATTTTAATTTCTAAGTAAATTCACAAAAAGTATATTCAAAACAGTAAAATGAATTAATGTACCTAAAAATTGTTTTATTCATCACTTTTGCAAAATAAATTTCATTGTTCAAATACCGAATAAAAATTTTTTTTTACTTTTCGAAATTTTAGTTTAAAATAGTAAGTATTTCTTAAATTTAGATATTGAATTTAACTTTTCATAAAAAATATTATAAAAATTGTTCTTTGTATGTACATGTTAACAATTAATCGACCTCAAACACATTCACACATACGGTTAAGTACATTATTAAAAACTCATCCTCTTACATTTATAAAATGACTATAACATTTAACTTTTTAAAATCAAATTTTTGTTCTTAATATTATAATGCGATATAAAATTAAAAAATTAAAAATATTATATATATAACATCGTTACGGGAATATTTTTTTGATTTATCAAAAATTTTTTTCATTTAATACTGTCACTGAATTTTGTCACAAAATTTCTTTGTTTTGCATACTCAACAAAAATTTTAATAGAAAAATAAGAAAAAATTCTAAAGTTTAATTTTTTACTCTTAATTAATTTTATTAGATTTATTACAACGAATTCAAAGTTAACGATTTTTCTGTTTTATGTAGTATATAATTATTTTTTTTTTATTTTGAAGAGATATCAAATTTAACAATAAAATTTAAATACTACACCCGATAGCACCAAAAATTTAAAAATTCGTAAATATTTCATCTGACTAGCAACTTATTTCGTATATATACGAATATTAGGCCTATTGGTACACCTATTGCACACTGAATAGATTGTTTATCATGAATATTTAATAAGAATTGAATTTTTAATATTTACTTCATTAAATAATTAAGTATCATATTTTTGAATTATGAAAATTTCAGGCAGTTAATTACAGCACTTGCTTAAAGGAAGCTTGAATGTTGTTAAATTGTATTCTAAAATTTATTATGAACTGTCAAAAAATTACCTGCTGTTAATTCGTTAATTTTTTTTTCTAACAGTATAGAAAATTAAATGTTACTGTTTGATATTACGTACATTACATTTACTGTAAAAACTAATTGGATGTGATTCTGCATTTTTGACAGAATCTGCTTATAAAAAGATTATAAACTAGGTGAGTACATATAAGACAATGAAAATATTGTAACTTTCACGAAAAAAACATAAGGTTAGGTGTAATTTTTAACAAATTACATATAAATTCTTAATTCTTTTCTTTCGAAAAAATTCAATAAATATTTCTTTGCAAAGTATCATTTAAAGAACTACAACAATTATAAAATCAATTAATAACCACAATGGCCATATTAATAGGTTTATAATATCAAGAGATTTTCGAACTTATTTCGCCATAAAGCTATTCGCGTATAAGAGTAGCGGAAAATTTATCATAATCTACCATCCGACACAATAAACTGCAAAATTAATTCTCTCCCAGGCAGATGGATTTCCGACCTATATTTGTAAGCTATGTAATAGTTGGAAATCCACAGCCTTATTTAGCAGAAATTCAATGGTCCAGGAACGAAAGAAAAACTGGTCGATCTCATTTGTTGGCCGCAGCTGCGATTTCGCTGCCGTGATGGCTCGAGGCCTTGGACTTTCTCTCGGGGTCCATGGCGATGCTGATGAACTCCTCGGAGATGCGCTTGTCGAGGCCGGTGTAAGTGCGCGAGAGGTCCAGCTGCGCGCGGTCCTCGCCGATCGAAGCCATGGCCGGCTTTCGCGACTGCTTCTCGTCCGATGAGCTCGACAAGTGCGGCTGGCTGTTGGTGCTTGAGCGTCGATGCGCTCCGCTGTCGGACTGCTCCGACGAGTGTCGCCGCTTCTTCGCTCCTGGGTGCTGTTGCTTGCCGCGAACCTTTGGCACAGATTACGAAGTGTTAGTTATATTTTAAAAAAAAGAGATGAGATGTGTTTTATCTTATCAGCAACCTGGGAAAACTCACGAATCAATTAACAAAGATAAATAACAATCTTTTTTTAGGAAATCTTTCAAGCACAATTGCTGCATAAAATAGTGTTCAGTTCAAATAAAATAAAAATTTGAAAGTTCGTTTTCAAAAAAAATCGTACTCTAACAAGGAGAGTTTCACGCGTTTGAGTCACATTAGGTTTTATTCTAACTTCAAGGAAATTTTAATATTAGAAAACATATTACAAATTTCCAACAAAATCCACGACCCAAAGACATATAAAGATTCTCTTCGAAAGTTTGAAATTCTTAAGATTCCTGAAATTTATATTTCCTTCGTTAACTCACAGCAAAGAAAATTGTCACGCGCGGCATTAAATCACCAAACTTGATCCGCGAGATAAATCTCGCATGTTTTGCCACTGAATTTTAATAATCCGCCTATCAGCGGCCAAGATAAAAAAAATGTCCCTCCTCCACGCCGCTCACGCACAATTTACAAACTGCAGACAATAGAACGGCCGAGCAAAAAAGCCTGCGCGCGGCAGGTAAGCATGCAGAAAAAGCCTGAGCGGCGGCGCTTAATTAGCTCGGAAGGAGCCGTAGACTGTTGAACGTCGTGACTTACGATTTGCGGCCTGGCTGGGTAGGCCACGTGGGCTGGCACGATGCCGTAGGCAGCAGCGGCCGCCGGTATCGGAGGAGCGGTCAGGAAGCCACCGGCGAATTTCCCTGGTGGTGGCGGAGGCGGCGCCGGGTGCATTCCGTACGGAGACTGCGGGCAAAGGAACGCATCTCGTTAGAGCCTCGCCGCTGCGGCTGATTCTTTATTTTTCCTTTCTTTTCTCTTCTTTTCTTTCGCTCGCGCGCACAACGAGCCGGTGCGCGCGTGAGAAAGGAAAGAGGGATGGGAAAGAGGAAGAGGATGCAGGAAGAGAATTTTGTGGGAGGGAATTTCGTGGTGCGATCGGGAATGCTGACGTGATGTCTGCTTAATTAGCAAGGATGTGCAGGATTTAATGCGTAATTAACTAATTTGGTCGTTTCAGTATTTTTCAGTTGTATGTTTAATCTCGGGATATTAAATAATGTGCAAATTCGTGTGGAATTATGTAATTCGATTATTGATATTTGCTGTATATTCATTAGTTCTGAAGAATTTTAAAATTATAATTTACTAACTATGTTTTTTTAGATTGCGTCAATATAAAGAAACACTCCATTCAATTGAAACCATCAGAATTCTTAAATGGTATTAATATATACTCAAATGTTATAAATATGATGTGTGCGACACCATAATTCTAAATTTCAAACTTTATTGGATCAAAAAGATTTTTTAATATGCAGTTAATGAGATATTTAAAAAATATAAATATTATATTATATATAATATAATATTTTATTAACTTAATAAACAATATTGTATCTTAAGCGTCAACATTAACTTATCTTTCAAAATCTTATTAAATTCAATACTAAATTCCGTCTTACTATGTTGGCCTTTATCTACTTAATTTTATTACAATTTAAAGTTGTATAGGTTTGTGCCAGTGTATTATACGTACTAAATTAAAATATTTACGAAAGCATTGAGACTGTATTTGTAATGTATTGAAAGGCATACATTTGCATGCAGGAATGTTGCTAACTTTTTGAGTGATTGGAACTCAAATTATTAACAATATATATTGCCTGTGGCAATTTGCAATATATCGACATAATAGCCTAAACTTTCGATTTTTATGCATAAAAGTAAAAAAAATAAAACCCATTAAATTAAAGAGATCGAATGTTCATTTAACTTTTCAACTTGATTTTGTTAACACACGCATTACACAACCAACCATTTAAAAAATGCATTCCAGAATTGCACAAAGTAAACGATCGATTGTTAGTTTTTCAGAAAAAAAAACTAGAAGAATTAGATTCCTTCGCGCTAATAAAAACAAATAAACAGAAAAAAGGTGTTAAACGGCAGAGAAACGTTTTCTATACGAAATACCGTAGTCTATTGTGAAAACACGTATACAAACTCTTCCTTGCTTTTCAATAGAAAAATAGCAATCACCGTTGAGCGAGCAAAAGAGACGATAGATAGAGATAAATGCGAAATAGAAGAGGAAAATATACAGATAGAAGAGGAGAGCGGCTGTCCTCGAAATTCCTAAATGTAGGCACCCAATCGCTCGGGGCTATTTTCTCTCTCTTCTCCTCGCGTCTTCGCTATTTCGCATCGCATCTTTCTCACACGCTTACTTATGAGATTTTTTTACTACCTTTATAACTATCCTCTTGTGCTCAGTCTACTTTCCTAGTTAGCCGGTTTTTTTGCGTTGGCAAAAAAACAGCCCGTCGTAAAAATTCGAAGAATGGCCGAACGATTATAACGAATGTGAAAGTCAATTATGCCGCAGGAGTCGTATTGTATCGAGGCTTCGCGCAAGTTTCCCGCCGACATAGGAGTTGCCGGTGTGTGTGTGTGTGTGAAGAGTAAAGGAGGACGTGCTAATTTTTTTCTGATTCATCAGGCGTTGACTCGAACGTTGACTTCTTCAATGGCTTGCTTTTTACATATTTTTTAATGGTTCGCACCTGATTTAACAGAAATCTATGGAAATTAGGAAGGATTGAGTCTTTACACCGAAAAGGAATGTGTTATAATCGGTTACATGTATTATTTATATAAGTTGCTATCAATATATTTTTCTCCGAGTACTTTATTTCTACATCTGAAAAATCGATTTATGTATTTATTTTGCGGTAATAGTCACAATCGTAAACTGTACGTTTATAGTACATTGTGCACCAAGGGCGCAAAACAGCACATTCCCGCCCGTGATGCTATTTTTTTATTACATTACATACTATTTTTTTATTTTTTTTTTATTTTTCGTCGGCAACACAGGCATGGAAAATCGAATTTTGCGCCCGCAGTGTCGAAAAGTTAATTTCTATATATTCATCATAATGGTAGTATAAAATGTTTAGAATGCAAGGAAACTATTTTTTAAATAAAAAAATATATTTGATATGTACTTTATGAACTTAGTAAGTAATATTAAACTAATACAAATACATCAATTCATTAAATTGATATTTAGAAATTTTTGTTTACTCCTTTGATGCACTATAGTTGAATAATTCAAACAATCGCGTTTATTCTACATTGTTAATAGTGCATATCATCCTGATGATCATAAAATAAATAAATAGCTAAAAACATATCTTAAGTTTCGTTATTGATATTACCTATTTGCATAATTTTATCGTATTTTGAAAGTTTCCACAATATAGTAAACGAGTATTACCTGGTTTTTCTAACGTTCCCACAAACTTTATTGCCTGTTCTCACAATTTTTCTGTATGTATATATACGTATGGGTTTGCGTTACGATAGTCTCTTATATATAGAAAGTTAAACAAATCGATCCTTTTTATACGTAAAAAGAATGGATTTATTTCATTTAATGTCATTACTGTGGATGAAAATGATTAATCTTGCATTTCCCATTAATAGTTGGTATTTTAATATCTCCAAATCAAGAAAATAGTTTTAGTCGTGAAATGACATTCTATAAATATATAATACGTAACATTAACATTTTATAATCATTTTACTACCTAAAAAGTAGTAATTTTAATTTTCTTAGAAAGTTGTTCAAAAATAATAATGACGAAAAAATGATCAATTTTAAGTTTAATTTTTCAATATGCATATAAATACGATTTCTTTCTCGTTTGAACTCTTTATTACTTTTAGATACTACAAATATAAGTTCATCAACCCCATAAATGCAAAGCGCTTTTCTAAATTTCCTACCGACAAAGATTCACAAATCGCGAAACTTAGTCAAAGTCTACACGTGAAAAACAACCGGCCATTAGAAAATACAAAGCCAAATAGTTCCGCCGAGGCCGATCGATCAATCAATTTCTAAATGCTAATCTCACAATTCCGGGATAAAAATGGTCAGCAGGAAAAAGGATGAGCTAGAAGATAAACTTCGGGCACTTTGTCTCTAAACTTTCTAACGCGTCACTGACTGACTGACTGATTCTCTCGCGGCGAGAGGTCAAGCTAGAAATATCCGCGTGGATCGTAAGATTGCGCAGCGAAAAAACGTTCGAAGAATGAGGACCAGTGACAAAGCAACACAACGGGAATCAATTACTTTCTGTATAAACATAAAAAAACTTGTGTTTGTCAACAATCTACAATCTAGGTATAAAAATATTGTGAATTATATAATTATATAAGACTAATTAGTCAGGAAATGTTATTATAGTTAAATCAATAATGAGATACGACTTGATTACTAATCTCATATTTCACCTAACATTGCAATCTCGTTAAAGTAATTAGATATTTTCAATAATCACCGGGTAATTTTCCATTTTAATAAAGGCTTTCACTACAAAAAAAGGAAAACAAAGCTTACATGAAATGTAAGTGTTGATGTGTAACTCCTGCAATTTCACCTAATCCATTCCCAACGAGCCTATTTCCTTAAAAATAAACAACTGTTGAACGTTCAAGCCTTAAAAATTAACCACCATAGAACGTGAAAAAAGTATCAAAAAAACTTCGAACTCTTGCAAAGTGCACCTGTAGACATTAAATCAACGCTGATTACAGTTTTTAGCCGAAGTTAGCTAGATGAGCGAATTACCAAAGAAAAAGTATCACGAATCTCGGAAGCGACGCGATAATGGCAGAGGCTGGCCAAGATAAAGACTGCAATAATACGACGGTCATTTGCAGTGCGGATTTCTCTTTTCTCGATGTGCGCCGACACGAAGGAAATAAAAACTTCGAAAAGAAGAGTAGCGCGGGAGAAAAGCTGAAATGTATACGTGCAAGCGAGAAACCATTAGCCACGCTGCTATATTATCGTGCATTCAATCGCATGTCTCTCGCGTTATGCTCGTAATCTCTCTTCTCCATTTTTGAGCTGCGCATGCGCGGAGCAACAGTCGAGGATTCCCCCAATTACTGCTTCTTTATTTCCGAAGCTCCTATGCTAAGGTAATATTTATCATTCTTTAAGTATTACATAATGCCTCGTGATTGTTCTTAGTCTTTACGCAATGACTGTAAGATGTAATTGTAATTTTGTAATAGGTTCGCATTTTTTAAAATGCATTTCAACCTGGACTTCCGTGGGACCTGACGGATGATTTTGAATTTCGTTTTCTTTTATGGCCACGAGTTAGAGGTGTTTCATAATAGCACATTAAGCGGGAAAAGTCGCGCGACCAGATTTCCATTGCTTGCTGAAATGGGTTTCGGTGCAATGCCGAAGTGATTGTAGAAAAGAAAAATGAAGAAAAGTGCGATGAAATAAGAATTGGAAGTAGAAAGTTGATGTATTAGAAGATCAGAAAAACCAGGATAAAAACTTATACAGCTGTAGAAAGTAGGTGGAACAATTGAGCATGCAATGTGGAATAAATTTAAATGTTTCGTGAAGAAAAAAGTTTTTGCTATCAAAGTAATCGTGTTTTAAAGCATTTAAAGATTCATTTATAGAATGCAAAAAAGACTTAAAATTTATTTAACTCTTAGGTTTTTTAATTTTTTTCTAATCTATAAATTAACTTCAATAATGAAAATGGTAGAAAAAGTGTACGTATAGGCATTAAAATATCAGAATTAAAATTTTTCTAGATTGATTTACTACTTTTTAATAAATTATATTTGATGATTTATAATAAGCAATTTTTTATTTCATAAAATACAAGTTTTCTGCGACGAAGTCTATCTTTCTTAATAACATGTTGTTTCCAAAGACAATAAGATTTTAACTATTGAAAACTTAACTAAGTGTAATATATAAAAATAATCTTTTGAACAAATAATTATCAAAAAAAGACTAGTATGAAAGTTTTAGTAACAGCATTTTGTTTAATAAAAAATAGTGAGGTATGAGTGTTTATTTCAGCTACCGAAATATGAAAGACCAAACTATATATTATATAATTACGTTAAAAATATTTCTCACCTGCATAAGCGGATGCATCGACATAACAGGTTGTACGACGTAGAAAGGCTGGTTTTTGGGTACATGATTTTGCGCGATGACCCACTGGTGAACCATATTGCGTGTCTTCAGAGTCTTGCCATCGAACACTGCCTCTTCGGCGTCGTCTTGGTTCGGTCGAAGGCAGCCGCACAGTTTCGGTGCAAGGAGGACGCAGGTGTAGCCCGAAATCAGGAGCTCGGCCACGCTCGTAATTAGGAGACCGATACTTGCGAGAAGTCCTGCCCATCCCTCTTCTACTTCGATTCCTTCGCGATCCTGAAGTGAAAAGAGGATTTTAGATATTTTTTTAAGTTTTGATTCGGTACAAATGACTTGGTCTTAGGTAAACATTTTTCCGATCTTGGAGAAAGCTATAGTGTAATTAGAAAATATATTTGTTTAGATAAAGCTTTATTAAGTTCTAAGCTGAATTCTTTTAAATTCTTTATTGAGTTGATAAATTTTAAACTACAGGAGAAAAAAATTAATTTGCATATAAGTGAATTATTTCAAATTACCTTAATTAATTGTAACAGCCATAAATATAGACTTTCCGTAATATAATATATTTAATAAAATTTATAATAATTTTTATGTAGTTTTGTTCAAGTACATTGGATTTTAAAGATTCAAGAGTGTTATATTATTTTATAATTTTAAAAAAACGTATAATGGCAAATGCAGTTCATTATAATTCAACATTCAAATTTCATCAAATCAGTGAATGGATATATATAATAATATTTTTTTAAACAATTTTGTAGAATGCATCCACGAAAAATGTATGTAGAAAAGAAACTAACCTAAATTTGTGATACTTAAAGTATGAATTCAGAGTTATGAATAACAAGTACTTTCATAATATTAAATTAATTTACATGTCTGGAACTTTAAATAAAAGTATTAATTACAATCTTAATATTCTATATATTCAGATCAAATTAAAAAATGTATTGGAAAATTGTATTCACGAATATTCGTTATTGTATAATTAAAACGTGTAAATTATATTACCTGGCTCTAAGAAAGTAATATGTACAAGCGCATAAAACTATATATATTAATTGACACAATTTTCAAATAGATCGATATATGCAGTTAGTTTGTCGCTTTCTTAATAAAAGTGCTCTGATTCTATCATAAAGAATCTTTAATAATAATCAATTACGATTTCAAACGTAGACTACTTTTATACCCGTAAATCAACGACTGATTCAAATGAAGCGGCAATTTTCAATAATTACGGCGCGATTTCAAGAGCATTAATTGCTTGATTTGGAGAACGAAGGAGGCCTTATTTCACTTGAAAATGTGCTGCTGTCGAAACTTTATAGAGAAGCTGTAATGAAAATATCCGCTTTCATCTCATTTAGATGATACTTCAAAAATATAGAAAGTAAAGTGAAAAACGCCAGATAGAATTCTTTGAAAATGTGCATCTTATAATGCCTATTATATAAAGAGTTGTAAACTTGAAATATTAGTTTATAAACAATTATCTATTTTATAATAAATTAATAACTTTTGGGAAAATCCAATTTTACTGCAAAAGAGAAACTAAATGATAACCCGCATCCGCATCAAATGATGCAACATGGCAATTTATGATCAATACCAAGTCCAGATAACTGTTCGCAAACAACGGGTTCTCACGCTATTCAAAATCTCGCAACTCTCTATCCCTCGCAGATTGCAACTTGCCGAATTTCTCATTGAATTGGGCATTGCGGCATTGGCACAGTTTCCCCACAAGTCTTAGAACTGCGATATCGGATATGCGTTGTGCAAAAATTAAATTTGAACGCGGTTGAAGATGTAAGTATTTTATAAAATTGTAATTTTCGAAAAAGCCGAAAAATCTAAAAGTAAAAATGTGGAAAAAAAAATTTGAATATGAAACTATTCTAAGCATCTGAAGTTTACATAATTTATGCATTTTTCTAAGAAATTCTATACGCATATATTTAATCGAAATTTTATTCAAATTTGGTTAAAAGACATGTGATATCTAAGAAGATACAGAAATAAACACAGTTACATCTAATAAGATTGTAAACAGATTTCTAATTTATAAAATGCTAAATTATTTTAAAAAAAAAATTCATTTTTCTTCATTTCTAATAAATTTTTATTTAATTAAGAACTCAGTCTCGGTTCACTCCGCACAATTAATTTTTTAAATCAAGATTTTTGCAACTCACTCCTGTTTAAAATACGACAAATCTACTAAACACTCGCTCCTCTGATTTGATTCCCTTGAACCAGTCTTGCATATCATAAATAATTTATTAAAAAATCCCTTTCCCGGCTTATCAGTCCTAAGCTTTTCAAGGCTGATCCTCGAGCGAACCTCCTGTAAATGACAAGCAATCGCGAGCAAGCTTTCAATCGCATTATACCGGGCGATAGCTGATCAAGACACCGTAGAGTGCGCAGCGCACAATTATTACAATTCTGAGCCATCGCGCGCACTTAAATGCGCTAATCTTCTGACGGTGCGGCGCTCAGCGACGCGTGAATCCCGTATCTCGACTCGGGATCTCTGCGCTCTCTTGCTCTTCGTATGGACGCGTGCGCGAAAGCGATTAACGCGTCGTTAATTCCGCGGAGCACAAGCCTGCGTATATCGTACGAGTGCGAAAATGAACGGCGGATTGAAGTTTCAGGCGCGAGACTTCGTATCGGATTGATTGGATGCGGATTTAATACTGAACTGGTGCGATGGGAAAAGGATTGAGCTGGTTTTATTGATTTCGAGTTTACGGATTGTGAAAAATCTTTTATTACAGCTTTTAATGTGGGAAAAATAATGTATTCCGCTTTAATATTTGTAAAAAAAACCTTATAATATTAGTAATTTTGAATTTATTATTATCGATTATTCAGGAAATGTTTAGTTTAATAGGAATCATAATAAAAAAACCCTATTGAATTTGAACAGTATCATGCAAATTTCAGATGCATCAAATATGTATTGTTCTCCGGTATGAATAAAAGTTTAGAAACATAAACTGTAATTTTTAACCGTCTATGTACAAAGTAAATTCGTACCTGTTATAGACGATGCTATTACATTAATCCATAAAATAGATTGCAATGAAAGTAGCAATGATATGTAAAAATTAACGACAAAAATTCATCGTCTGAATTGAGGTAGCATGACTCGTAAGTTAGAATTCAATATGATGATAAATTAAATTGATACTGACTGACCGGAGTTTCAAAGATAAAATTTCTTCTTTCGATTTTTCTATTTAATAGAAATTTAGTGAGAGCTGATACGTGCATTGAATTTGTCGATAAGAGATATATGAGAAAGTACATTAAAAATCTTTTATGTAGTTCAAATAGTGTTAAAAAATGGTTTCGGTTTATCGAGTCAAAATTAATGATTGATTCGAATTTTGAATGAATTAATTCATCGGAAACATTTTAAAAAGTATAAAATGTTCATTTTTAACGCTTAAACAGTTTCATAATTATACAATCGTTGAACATTATTAACTTCAGGAAGTAATCTATGACATTCGCTAAAAGTTCATCATCATGCAGTTATATATATTTATTATTATAAATAATCTTGTACCATTCGAAACCTAAACCATTGTAAAGATCAAATAAAAAATAAGGAGACAGCAAAAGGAGAAAGTCGATATTTAGGTGACCAGTGCCTTTTCGTTGTAGTTGAACTCTTCTCAGACCCAAGCGGTTCCAATAATTCTTAAAGCATTACATTTCAAAAGCTGGCCTGACATTCCCTCGTTATCGGCCTCGCCATCAATCAGCCGCGAACAGTACAATGCGCGAAAGCCCCGCGAGTGGTTCTCATTAAAAGTGAAAAATCAATCGAAAAGCGTCGTTTTCGTTTTCGTTTTCTCCGCGGCGCCGTGAAAATCGCTCGGCAGCAGGAATGTCCAATTAATACATGCACAGTTCCGGCCCGTAAAGAAAAGACAGGACCGCTCGGCAATTAACGGAGAGGCCAATGGCCTCGTTTCGGACTCTCCGGCGCTCGTGGCACTGTTTGTTTCTCACACACAGGTGAGAGAGGCACGGCGGTCGATGTATCGGACCCACCGCGGAACGAGTCGGAGCCGGACTAAATAAGAAATCGGTTCGCATGCACTCGCCCGAGAGAAAGTTCAATGCCAAGGCTGCTAACGCGGTCAAGGGATACACGATCGCCGAGAATGAAATGTGGCCCAGGCACATGCCTTTTTTAGCACCGGCTCTTCTTGTATATTTAGACGACGGCCCTTGAGAGAGGGGGAGAGAGAGAGGAGGAAGAACCTGTTGCGTGCAAATTTCTGCGGTACTGTTATGCGTGCCCGCGGTCGAATTATTCTGCTGGCGATCGAAATCTGACGGTCGAGAGTATCTTGGCTTGAGATCGATGATAGATCTTTGCTGATAGAAGAGGTAGGTTATCTAGCGATTTATCTGTAAGGGTCTGTAATGACGATATCATAGTGTATGGACTAGATATGGAAGTTTGCGATTTTCAAATTATCAAGGAGTTCTAAAAGAAGACCGATTAGGATCGATTAGAAATGAAGAGTGGTAGTTTCTAGTTGAAGACGAGCTCAATATAGACAGTAATCAATTTAAGTATATGTGTGATTAATGCTTCTCTCATTGTGGTTAATTTGCTTGTCTTGCTTTGATGCAACTTGATGGGTAATTATTGCCCAGTAGACGCTTATTACGCCTTTTTTTCCTTTACTTGTCAACGTTCTTTTGATCATATTATCATTTACTTTGATCAGTACATTATTTTCTGTAGACATACTATTGTATTTTTGCATCCCAAAATTATGATTGAATTAGTATTGCATTGTTTAAAGTTTTTTAAACTTATAAACTCAATATTCTATATTACAGTAGTTTATATTAAAAATCTATTACATTTAAATAAAGGAAATTATCAGAAAAAATATAGAAAACTTTGGAAATTAATTGACAATCTTAAATACATATTTAAACATTTATATTATTTCATTAAATTTGTCCTTTTCACGAGAGTGATATTTCAAATAACCATTTGTAATGCAATTTATTCAATAAATTTGACTGCAACATTAGAAATATTGATTTTATTTGTGAAGCATAGCGACAAAGAAATTGTGTTCAGGCATTTGCAGGTAAATTCATGGATGATTTAACGTGAACTTTTTTATTGAAATGCAATTAGATCGCGATGCTCAGATTAAAGGACGATGACGTTTGTTATGAAATACCGTTGATGTCAAGTATATACGCATCTGACTCATTATTATGATATCATTCAATTACAATGCATAGACGCTTTGCCTATTTGCCTTTATATACAAGCAGTAATTGCTACTTTTGATGCGCTTTCCCTGCCATTGTTATCGTAATTTAATGACTCATTTACTATGACAAATTAAGCTTCAAAATTGAAATTTGTTGCTTGGGAATGTTAATTACTTGATTATTTCTATTTATGCCGATTATCAAGAAGTCAAAGAAATTTTTCATTCTTCTTAGCTTTTCTCGAAGTATTCCGACAATCAAGACTGGCTTTAAATCAATACACCGTTATTATGATAAAGCACATTTTCAGCTGAAAAAGAAATTCGACGTGCAAATTCCTTTTATGATTAAAGAAAGCTGAAACCATTTAAATAGTCCATCAAGTTTTTATAAATAAAAGAACAGCAACGGCAGCAATTTTCCCAACGAGGTGCTTCAGCTTCGATTGCAATCAGAACGAAATGAAAATTCGGTCAAATTTGACAGTCATGCCGATGTTAGGCGCGTTTTTGCCCGACTTCGAGAACTTTTGCTGACCCCATTCCTGCTCTCTCATCTCGTAAAAGATTTTCTCTAGCGGCAGTCAATTTTAACTGTATCCATATGATCTTGTCGAGAGAGAACAGCAACAGCAGGAGGCCATAGCGAATAATTAGCGGCGGAAAATGAGGAGCGCTCCGGCATTTTCTCGTTCGCGGAACGGATTTTTTGAAAATGAGCGAGAAAATTAAATAGAGCGAGCGAACGCCGCGTATAAAACTGAGGGAAAGAGCGCCGAGAGGAGAGAGAAGGGGGCGAGACCTCGAGCCTTGCAAGAAACGAAGAAAATAACGGTCCAGGAAGAACGGAACGCGTTCGGATGATAAAATCTGAATGAGTGAGAAGCGGAGAGCAGAGTTAATAGAAGTATTAATTAAAGATTAATTGCTTATTAAGGCTTGGCTTATAAACCGACAGGTGCAGTGTTTGTAAACATGCACTCTGTGGTATGAATGAAATAGTACATCGACTAAATTTCTTTTAGAATCAAAACTTATTTTATTATTATACGTAAATATAAAGTTTAGTAGCAGTAATCTGCTTCGCAATGTTCCCACGGATCTCAAGAAACTAAATCTTAACATATAACTGAGATAAATTTTATATACCTTAATATAATATCATAAAGCATTAAACAAAATGTTTAAAAATCCTAACGTATTCGTAAATATAATGTACACAATAAATTTAATGAATTTTTAATTAAGTTAATATTTATGATCATTATGAATAAATTTCTACACTATTGTAAAGAAGTTTGTAGTGACATTGATTTTTTAAATAGCCATTGGAAGATAAATACAAAAACATGTACAAGAACGTATATGAAATAACCACTCAAAATATCTTTCGTTGAAATACTGAAAAATTGAGTTTATACATATTATGTTTCCTAGGGAATAAACAAAAGCATAGTAAAACAAAATTTATAAATTTTAAAAACTTTAAAAAGCGAACTTATATAGTATGTAATAATTATCATGAGTAATGCTTACGTTTCTAATGAGAGTTCTTAATTATGTGCGTATGATAGAAAATTGTAATTACCTATTCAACTTTAAATTAGAATGTAAGATACAATTTAAAGCCATTAAATTAGAGTTTTGAAGTTTTGAGAGCGTATAATCACATACTTCATCTTGAAGTAAAAAGAAAAATCTTATTACACGGAGCAACTGAGATGATATTTTAATTTCACGCTTTTATGTGTTATCTTGTTTGGAATCAGTGAAAACACAAATTTTCCAGTAAAATATCCGTCTTGACATCAGTAAAAATTATTCACATTCCAAAAATCTTTATTTATTTTAATTTAAACAGCACATATTCCGAAAACAAAGCGCAATACGATACCCCGACTAAGAAAACACGCAAAACTTCCGCGCGCTCAGGAAAGTAACCAAATCTTCCTCGCACAAAAGCACCATTTCTCAATTACTACTCCATACTAACCGGAAGTGTGAGCAGAGAAACGTCCGGCGCGGGCCTCTGGGAGTCGCGGACAACGGCGGTCAGGGCCGTGATGGCGGCCATGTTGGAGAGCGCGAGGGCGACCAGACTCGAGGCGAGGTGCGCCGAGGAGAAGCCGCCGGTCAGCTCCCCGGAAGACGTCGTGGCCAGGGTAGCGACGACGCCCAGAGCTCCGGCGACCAAAGCTCCGGCGCCGGCCCACAGACCCGCACCTGAACCGCCCAGAGCTGCGCCGTGGACCAGTACCAGCACTCCGAACACCACTAGGACGATACCTACGGAGAGTGAGAAATAGATGTTTGAGTTGGGATGGGAAGTATGTTTAAATTTTTAATAAATTAAACAAATATTGTATTGTTGCAATCGTTTGACAATATTTTATAATAAATTATCATCTATAAATTATTTTATTTTGGTTTTTATAATGTATTATTTTTTATGGAGTAAATGGTAAGCAACATTTAAATATGATTTATTCGCAGAAATATTCAATCTTTTATAGGGTCTTATTCGTTGTAACAAACTAGCACTCATGTAATTTGGTATTTGCATTAGTAAGAAATTTCTATAAGATTTCGACTTTATATAAAAATGGTATATATAAGAAATAAAATTTATTCTTTATGGCCACTAACTTTTGTTTTTTATTTTATAACCTTTTTTTATTATTTGATAAGAATATAATTTTTTTCTTAAAATAAACCAAGTTTAATTATGGAGCACAGCTAATAATTGATCTAGATTCAGTTAAAAATTTATAACAGAAGAACTTTATTATCAGAGAGCGAAATAATTGACTTTTTAACTCCAGCAAATACAAATTTTACGGGCTTATATTTTGCTCTAGAAGATTCTAAAAATTTGTTGCAATTATTAATTACTTCCTTTTAGGTTAAAACAATTACCTGGATAAGTGAAATTCATAATTAATAGGTTAGAATGAAGATACGAAATATAACTGCTGCATTTCAGATTTAATTTGAAAGTTTCTTCATTAATTATAGCTTCTATTTTAACTGGCAGTAATTTAACATTGTCATAATCAAAGGTTGGTTTTAATCCCCATCTTTTAAAAATTTTTGCTTTTAAAATGTAATTTTGGTGCATTGTGTAGTAATACTTGACCATAAATAACTTTAATTTAATTTTATCAAGCTACAAAATACTGCAATTTAAAGATTGTTTCCCAATTGAAGATGTGATATGCGAATGAATGTGCTATAAAATAACTATTTCATAAACAAAACGTATCTACAGAAAAAATGTTATAGAACATTACGGTTCTATTTTTGTAATCAATAATTACTTCTTACTTAGTAAACATTTTCACAATGATTCCTGTACTTTCAAAAATAAAGCAAATTGGTATAATTAGAACTTGCAAAGCACAACTGAAATAACGTATTTATAGTTTACCATTATATGAGCTAGAATTTCATGAAGAAATTTACAGTGCTCATAAAGAATAAAGTGAGAATCATGATCACTGAGTCGTAAATGCTGCCATGTAATTCCGCATTGTATTTCAATTAAAGTTCATTTACATCAGAAAATGCGGATGGCGACATTCTCGAAGATTTAAGTTGTGTAACACGAAGTACATTTTTCTTTATTTATGGCACAATAAAAAAGGGTTGGTATTAAAAATGATGTAACGATAAGTAAAAAGTATGAGGTATTAAAATTTTATGAAAGTGTAAAGTCTAAACCGCCAAGACCTTGAGGATACATAATCAGTAAAAAATGTCGAAAGAGTTTATTATTTTGGCAAGTATGATTTTAAAGTGCCCGGCAGCACAACTTCTGAGAATGTACTTTTTAATGAAATTATGTTATGATTTCACGTAAGTTTATTTTAAGTAATTCAATGCTACAATTATACGGTAAGATCTTAAATGTGACATCTTTTTCTTTTAATTAAAGCTCTTTTTTCGTTTTTATTTTTATTACGATAAAATCTCAAAGGCTTAAAGAAAAAAAGATATTTACCGTTTATGCAGTAGTAAACATTATTCTAAGGAAAAGTATGAACAAGTGTACAATTAAATTACAAAAAAAAACATGCTTTTCACGCTTACATACTCAAGACAGTCATTTAGCACAGATGAAATTTTTTATGCTTTCCCACGTTTATATGCAGTTTCATTTTCTTAACATAGTTCTAGATTGATGACTTTACTTCTAACAATTAAAGCAAGTAATTATTTGCATAACTGCTTGTAGTTTTATGATAATCTTTTACGTGCTCTGGTATACCAGTGCAATAATAAAATTTTTTTCAATCTTTTCTGAATCCACGAATAATTCTATTATATCTTCTATTATATCAGCTGATAAAAATTGAACGCATCATTTACAGCTAAAATTAAACTAAAAACTAAACTTTCCAAATTGATATAGTTATTTTTACTCAAATAATGCTGTAAAATTTCTTTAATTGAAAACAAAAATAAAGTTGAAACAGCTTTTTAGAATCAGTTGATTTGAATACAAAAAACTATAATAAGTAACTTGTTTTTGTATCAAATACTTCATGGGATGTGAACAAATTACGACAAACAAAAAAATAATACTATAGGCATCATTTGGTACAACTAGCGCTTCATCCTTCAGCGAAGTCATCTCATCTCGGCTCGTAAAGACGGAATTCCAGTTTCCTCAACATTTGATAAAGTAAAAACAGCATTTCAATAAATTCCACGGGGAAGGGCAATTATTTTAATCGCTCAATCCTAACAACTTCAAAGCCAAAGCCACAAATCAAGCGGCATTCCAGGCTCGAGTCGGAGGCATAATACGCGCGAAACGGCACCTCGAAAAGCGTCGAAAGAACGGATCGAGCCGCGGCATGCGCGAAAGAAAGCTAAACACGAGTATCCGGAGAATCATTTTTTCCCCGGCAAAACAACGGCAACAGCCCCTTGAGCCTCGTTTTCCAACAAGAAACCCCCCTTTTGCGGGATGGCAGAGGAATAAAGAGAAGGAAGAGGCTCGGAGCTAAACGAGCCACGCCGCGAGGAATGGCAACAAAAGCAAGCAGCCGACTGACCGCAGGAGCGAACGGAACTTTGTTGGCGGCTAAGCCCGGAGTATCATTGATGGACACTTGCAATCTGAGGAGAATTTCAAACTGCACGACTTCGACGTATTGTTCGAGAGTTAGAAATCTGCTAAATCTAGGAATTTACTTTTGCGGCAAGATCATTCGCTCGTAATTGCTGAGGTTAGGGAACCTTCGGACAGCTTTAGCTTAGAACGCGGATAGTGCGGAACGAGATTTTTTGAGCTTCAGTACCGCAGGTTATTAGCTTGGAAATGAACCAACTTTTTCATTTTACTTTTGTTGTGCTGGCACTTATATTTTTTAACTTTTTTAAATCAATCTCAAATTCAATTTACTAACTGTCTTGAGTTTAAGTGGCTATTTAAAGAGAGTTTTGAACTTGGAAAAATTGAATTAAAGTTAAAAATAGAAGAATAAGTTGATTCAACTCGAAAGAATTCTCAAGTAAAGCTTTAATGATGATATCTTTTCTTCTTTTGAAAGCAAGAAACGTCCTAGCTACATTAGTTCTTGTTATACTTTAAGCGATTCATCATTCGCAGTACAATATATCTAGCTAAATCATGACGGCTTATTCTTGACAATTGTACACTCGACCTTGCCTCTTCTTTCACATAAGATTAAAGATAAAGTAATTGCATAAGTTTATCTATTTGGAATTTTTTTGTGCATACACAAAAAATCAAGAAAAATCCTTTATAATTTTATTCTTTTATATTAAAATATTGGTGTCCTTAATTTTTGTTTAATGTAAATTAAAATAATTTATCTTCATTAAATGAAACTGTTTCTATTAATTTTCATTTTATATTGCCAAATTTCAATTTCAATACATATGTTTAATCATTCCCGAACAACTTTTTTAATCCATGTATATTTAATAAAATTCTGGTTTTAACATAATTTTCCAAACTTTCATTTTCAAAATTTTATATTTAATGAAACATTTTATCTTCCGCTTTTCACTCTCTGATAAAAATATCTTGCGTGCGTCAACATATTCGTTTTAAATTAAATTTAAAATTCAAAAATTTACATCTTAATTATTTAAGTTTAATTTTGTTCTGATATTTTTCAGTTGATTCTTATCAGTTATTTTTACACAATTATGTAGTATTGAATTAAAAATCAATGAAAAATGTACTTATTTCGCTAAAAATTTTCAAACTTTTTTTCCAAATACTCGTCATTACTCACCTAACAGTAGCTGTCCGCAAGATGTAAACATAAGAACGTTCGAATCATCCTTGGGTTCATCCTTAACCTGCTGCAGCTGCTGACCATTCACTTGATGAGTGGAATTGCGTCTCGGATCTATGAGCACTTCTTTCGAATGCTTTGACTCCAAGCAGCTCTCGGGCTTCGAGTCCTTGGACGATCTCGTGCTGTCCGAGATCTTGGAGACCTTCGTGTCCTTGGAGTCGCTGCTGTTATTCGAATCCTGGCTACGGACCGTCGAGTCCGCGGATTGATGATGCTCCATCGTCATGGTTTTTTCTTCCCTGATTCTCGCTTCTCTTCGCTTGGATTTTACCGTTGCAAGCGAGCGTCGCTTCGCATTGCCGATTATGCAGAAAGCTTTTTGCACACTTTGATTCGCTTTGATTGGTTCGACACCCGCGAACGTAGTACACTCGCGAGCTTGTTTTCTTTTGCTTTTTTTCTCTCTCGAGTTCGCTTCGCAGTTGAGAAAAGAGCACTTTGTTCAACGTTTAATTAAACAATGAGTTAGATCACTTCGCGCGCTATTTCCTCTCACGCGTCTCTTGATTTCACGGGTTTTTACTCGTGGCTTTTACACGAGCCAGATCCGAGTACCGTTTCCTCCTTCCTGCGTGGGCAATTGAGCCTGGAGGTGGTAATTAATCGATTACGGTTGTGGCGATGATGATTCCGCTGGAAGCGACGATTGCCGGTCGCTGCCGGGTCATCGATGAGTGCCAACGGCGCGGTCGCGGCTCGGTGACTTCGCTCTGAGTACCGCTGATCTGGAACAAGCAGATGAATTACTCGGATGTTCTTAAATTGTTGATTGATACTCTGAAGAGCAACGTTATGTCTTTAGTTTACTCATTGAAAAGTGTGTTAATTGAAATTGAATTTTTCTACAATGAGCATCCTAATGGTTTGTTTTTTTTTACAGATTTAATCTTTTTTTTTATTGAACTTCTAAATTATTAAAAAGAAAACGTTAATTACAAACAAGTTTTCTCATAATACAAAGGGAATGTAAATTTTCTGTTAGTAGAAAACTTTAATGATATATATCTGATACAGAAAGTATGACATCACAACTGTATTGCTATATTTATACGTAAAAAAGGTAATTAAGTTCAATAAGTATAATTAATTAGCTGATTGATGTCAAAACATTGATTCATTACACTGATAATAAAATGCACGATTAAAAAAGTTACATTAGCATTCTATAAAGAAATAATTTCAATAAAAATATAAATGTACATCTTCATATTTTTCATTGATAAGTAAGTACTTAAACTCTGATATTAATTATCCCGATCATTAATTATGTATTAACAAAAATGAATTTCTATAATCTATTATTAGATAATAGTACGAATTACGTTATTTTAAAGCAAAGGCTTAATCTTCAAGAATTTTATTTCGCCAAACGTTGATCGCATCATAATCATGTCCTTAAATAAAAAATTAATGCAAAATTTTATTGAAAGTGCAGCGTTATTGCCTTATCAAGCGTTTGAAAAAAAAACCGCGAAGCCTGCAACTTAATTAGGTGCAGTAACGGAAAAATCTTAAGATTTTATACTATGCAATGAACGAATCGTAAAAGACAAGGCAGAAGTAGAACACTTATATTAAGGCTCCAAGCGGTAAATGTAGGATACTTTAAAATGTAACCAAACCACCTAGAAAACATTCTTTTTTAGCACAAACGCATTTACGGTTACTACTCTTCTATTTTATTGAAAAATGTACAATTAAAGACTTTTAATTTATAAAATTTATGAACATATTTTTAGGGATTAAAAGCTTGGAATGGAAAAAAGTTCATTTTTCAATAAATAAGGTGGTAATAACAGATTTTATTTTTCCCTTTTACACTCTCATTAATAGGATATTCAAATTTAATTGCAAGTAGAAAATGAGTCAATTTTTTGCTTTTTAAACTTACTTTCAGTTTCAGTCAAGTTGTAAAAAAGATTTAAAAAGAAAAATAAGTTTGCAAATTAATATAAGTTATACCAGAAATGTATGTATCAAATAAAATCAATATAGTTTTAGTGATTTTAAAGTATAATTTTTTTAATCCAACATATTAAATTCAAGGTACTATGTATAAACTTTAATTTTACATATTTCAAAATTATTAGCAATAATTAATAACAGTTTTTAAAGTCTATATTAATAAAAAAACAGCAACGAAAATGATCCAAAATTTAGCACAATCCCAGCCGCAATCACGAATACATCAAACATCTGCACAAACACCATTTCGCCCGAAACGCTCCCTCTAATAATCTATCCATACATATAACTCTTACAAGTATTTTCCTCCCTCCAAGAACGTTGCTTTCAGAGGCTGAAAGTGCAGAATTACAGCCCTTACACTGGACACTAACAGAAAACACACGCGGCAGAGGCTCACTAGTTCGCGATATTTGCGCGCATAATCGATATCGGGTCGCGCGGCTCGTGATCCACACGGTCGTGCGTCTGGTCAGTGACTGGCACAGCACGAGCTCGCGGCAGGTTGCACTCGTTCCCTTTCTCTCTTCTGGTCTATCTCTTTCTACGAATTGCTGGCGTCTCTCCCTCTCTCTCGCTCCCACCTTCTTTCCCTGGAGCAGCAGCAGCCGCGGCTGCGAAGCCGCTTTCCTCCTTTCTCGACTTTTCTTCGGCCGCTGCTCGCCGATACGAACTTTGCGACAACTGTCTCCTATTGTCGTCCATCTTTGGGATGCCGAAGACGAAAGAGAGAGAGAGAGAGAGAGAGAGAGAGGCTGAGAGAGGGATTATTACGAGTGCGCGTGTTTGTGTACGCGCGTGTGCGTCAGTGAGCCGCAAGTGTTTCGCGATTGTAAGGAGAGCGCGGCCGGTGGAATTGTATGGGAAAGTCGCGGGAGGTATTATGGGATCGGGACTTTTAAATTCCGCGCGTTATTCGCCCGTGACGTGGGTGTTAAAACCTACCTGATTGTTACTCTGAGATTGATGAACTGGATTCAATCCGTTTTTGCAATTTAAATGAATAACGAGAAAGAAAGACACTATTATTGATTAAATAAAACTTACGTGCATTAATTATAACGTTAAATTTATCGCGAGTTTGCAAAGTGAGTTTGCTTTCTCCGTGAAAAAGTTTCGTTTCGTGCTTAAGAAATTTTATGAGCATGATTTGAAATATAAAATAATAAATTATAACAACAAGCACATTTACTTACTTATAAAACTGATATTTTTTTTATTTAAGAGTTATTTATTTTAACGTTCTAGGATTATTTCTCTTAAGCGCGGCTTCAACTACAATACTTATGTTATGTGTAGTATAAATAAAATTACAATTTGCTTTTATTGTGTCCAATTTTCATTTAATTTCACTGTGTTAATGAGTTTGCGTATATCTGTATGTATGTTTGTGTAAGTTTGTAAGATACGGATATTAGATTTTGTTCATTTTTCTTGATTCCATCCATTTCCCTGCAGCAGATGTCGCAAAAGCTGTTCCTTATATCTACAACTATGTAATCTAGTAATTAGTTTTTAAACTACAGAAATACAATAGTTTAAAAAACGAAAACTTCAAGAGATTTGGAATCGTGTGGCGGACTCAAATAGCTTGTCTAACAAAAACCGACTATTACTACTGAAATTTAGAAATAATAGATGTATGATTTAACGGTACTCTAATGTATAATTTTCATTCTTTTTGTGGTACATGAGTGGTTATAAACACATAAAAATAATGCTAAAATTTTCATATTGCTTACAAATAATCTTAAAGTTGAGCAAACGAAGCAAACAAAAATTCATCTAAAGAACCATATATATTTTTAGGCTAAAAACACTTTTTAGGTTGATTGTAATTTTTACATTAACTGAACTTGTAGACTGCAAGATTAATTTATAATAATAGTATAGTAGACTGCAAGATTAATTTATAATAATAGTATAATATTGTTCATAATCTACACATATATGATATACATATAATGACAAAAAACTTTTAGCATGTTTTGCACAAATTTTCAGAAATATATTTTATTCCACACTCGACCGAAAAACCCATTTTGCCCCTTATAAGAGGGGAAAAAGTGGCATATTTTTCCCGCAAACTAGTTTTTTTATCAAAATATTAATTTGTTTTTTTGTTGTTTTATTTATTGTTTTTTCCCCCTGAAACTTATTTGTTTAGATAGCCGCTATGCAATAAACGCATTTTTGCATACAACAGACGTCATCTTGAATAGCTCGTGTCTAATTTGCATTTTGGATGAAGTCCTTGGCATATTTGAATCGAAAAAGTCACCCCATATGTAAATGGACCGCACCTGCAACATAACACACCTAGACCCAATACGGTTTGTATGCAATGCATTGATATCTCAGAGAAGCAGTGAATACTTTTTCAGCAAAAGAATTTATGAATATTCGATTGTTCTGTTGTATTTTATGGTGAAAATATCTACTCTTAACAATAGTATAAGCAAACAAAACTCTAATCTATTCTTTTCTTTAATTACTAAATTGGAAATACATCAGTATTTAAATATAGAATTTTTTTTAATTTATAAAATTGTAACGCCAAATTGTAGCGTATAACTTTTCTATTTGTAATAACAACCAATAAAACTGATACCACTTTTATCAGCATGATCAATTTCCTAAGTGTATTCTTTATTGTCTATTGATTTATAATACCAGCTGCTAATGTACACAACACAACAATCTTCTCAAAAATATATACCTTTATAAATAATATCTTTCACACGCATAGTCAAAACTTTTAAAATGTTTTTTTACCTTGTAACTAATCATTATAAATAATTGTTTTCTTCGCTATCAATGTGTCTCTTAATTAAACGGCATTGATTTTTAAATGCAAATATTTTGTTATTGAAATTGTATATACGTAATGATTGCTAACAATTTTAATATTACTTTATGTATGTTCGTAAAATGCGGTAGTGAGAATCGTTTAAAAACGAATGTATTTGTCGTAAGCGCACTTACAATCAGAAAAAGAGTCCTCTTATACGGAAATTATTTTCCTCTGAATTTAATCCGCTCATTATAAATAGGATTTTCCTTTCGGATCGAATAAAATCTTTTTGAATCGAAAAATCATAGTTTTCATGAACAGAGGAAAATCCTCTCATAATCAATCTTCTTGCGTACAAGAGGATTTAAACTAATTCGTCGAGAATGTAATTTAAATTGGTTACAAAAAGAGCATATTTTCGGCTATTTTGATAAAATATTTATACTTACAATATTTTTCATAAAAAATGACTCAAGACAATTCAAAATAACAATATAGTTGGTCTAGAAAATGAAGAAAAAATCGACTTTTTTCAAAAGGCAAAGGTGAAAGAAGACTATCCTTCAGATACACTAAAATATATTTATGTCAATGAGATTCACATGTAGTTGTTAACAATATTTTGTATAGAGAATGGATTTCTTCAGATCTTACATAAAAAATTTTACAACTTATTTTACCTAGATCACATATCAATACTATTTTGGAAGAGGCTCATGAGTCTCCTGGCGGACATTTCGGTATAAATAAAACACTTCAAAAAATACGTAAAAGATTTTATTGGGCCTCTTGTAAAAAAGATGTTGAGAACTGGTGTAAATCCTATAAAATTTGTGTAGCTAAAAAAGGACCATCAGATAAGGGGCATAATCAGATGAAAATTTATAATGTTGTTTCTCCTTTTGATAGAATACAAATGGATAATTTAGGTCCTTTTCCTGTTTCTTCTTTAGGAAATAAATATCTTTTAGTTATAACGGATTCTTGTTTAAATGGGTCGAAGTTTTTCCTCTGTCTAATATGAGAATTAAAACAATCGCGATAGTTTTCGAAAATAAAATCGATTGTAAATATGGTGTTCCACTTGAAGTTCGCACTGATTAAGGTCGTAACTTTGATTCAAAACACATTAAAGAATTATCTCTTGTATTAGAAATTCGAAAAACTAGAACAACACCTTTAGATCTTCAGTCAAATGGTCAGGTTGTGCGACAACATAGGACCATATTAGAATACTTATCTAAATTTATTTCAATAAATCAGAAAGATTGGGATCACTGGATTTGACTATGTCTTTTAGCTTACAGATCCTCTGTTCACTCGACAACTGGAGTCACTCCGGCCGAAATGTATACTGGTGCTGATTTAAAACTACCACTCGTGCGACTTGATACGTGGATCTCCATATCAAGAAGACGAAGTCTTAAACTACGGAAACTATGTTCATGACCTCAAAACACGACTAAACAAGATACACGACACAACAAGAAAGAAGATGACTGCCTTTTCTTCTAAGACAAAACGATATTACAATAAAACAGCAAGACATGTTGATTTTCAAGAAGGCCAAAAGTTTGGTTCTACAATCCTCATCGAGTTAAAGGAAAATCACGAAAACTTCAAAGAGATTGGGAAGGACCGGACAAGCTTATTAAGAACATAGAAAGAAACTGCACATATCAATGAAAGTATAATCAAATGAAAGATAATTTAATTTCGAATCAATTAGCACTTTAGGGCCCCAAGATCGTCAATCACTTTTAAAAGTTATTAACCAAAACGTAAAAAAAAAACATCAAAAATTCGTGTCGCCGCGCGATTTTATTTCACAACATTATTTCCTAAATTTTTTCTATAAAATATTAAGATCTGAAATTTTAAACACACATTTATAAGATGTAAGCAAACAATGTTGTATCAAAAAAAATTTCGAATTTTGAAAATGCATAACAGACTTTTGTTTTTCAAAGTTTTTTCTTTTAGTTTACAATTTTTCCTGGATAAACAAAAACATTTTTTTACGTTTTACAATAATGTTAGGAATCTAGAAGACTTGAAGAATCTCCCTGAATTTTTTGGAAATATTTTAGGAAATATTCTTTGAGTACTGGTGAGTTGAACGTAGTTTTCTGCTCCGTAGGAGCGTGCACCCGCGAGTTGTTGGTGACTGGGGGAGAACCACCTTAATTTCTTGGAAGGAGGGTGCACAATCCAATGGGCGTTAACCAGGCTACAACCACCACTTCTTTCGGTAGAAACTTTCTTTCTTCATCATGGAAATCTTGTAAGTCTATCCTATAATCCATTCGCAAGCGAGACATTGTATCGTCGTTAAGTAGATTAACTGAAATCTAGATGCGCTTCGCGGCCCGCTGGTGTGTGGGACTCTCCGGCACGGAAGGTACCGGCCTACTCACTAAAACCTCACCCCCTTGATGCATGCCCACCGACTGCGCCCCACTGTTCAAACTGCAGACCAGAGTCGGCGGGAATGCATCGAGGAGACGTCCTCCCCCTGGCTCTAAATCCCATCCCGGAATCCGCCGTTAGGCATTACTTCGGGGAGGAGACCAGGGTGATTGCCATCGGGGCACTCTACTTGCTTAAAATTACTTGCTGCTTACCTTAGGGGAGGTCCGCCTTCTTTCGCTTCAGAATATCCTCGGCGAAGTTGGCGACCCTCCCCCAGTTTTGTAGACTGGCGAGCATGACCGGGATGATGCCTTCCGGAGTTACCCTTCCGACATCGTCCTCCAGTCCGCTCCTCTCCCCTTGCCACCGCCCACATACGAAATATGTATACCCATATACCCAATAACCCAATACCCATGGCCAGTCAGCAACTGGGTGAGGTAGAAATTTACGTCCTCGTGTTGCCGACCGATCCACGGGCCCACCTGGCTTATCAGCCTGGCAGTCCACCTTCCGCGCGTTTCCTGCTCCCACCGGTCCTGCTAGCAGGCCAATGATTGCTCCCTGGTCCGTTTCTTGCCCTTGGCTTGGCTAAGAAGTCCCCTCGTTTGGTAGACAGACTTCCGCTCCTGGGCCAGGAGATCGACCGATGTTACCCCGGCGATCATTAGGGATGCCGCTTCCAAGACCGTGCGATACGAACACGCTACACGAAGTGCGCACCTCCGTTGTACAGCCGCCATGCGCTTGCGATACATTTCGTAACG
>UCOM01002285.1:0-28106 GCA_900474385.1 Ormyrus pomaceus | reverse complement strand
CAAGAGAAATTCTTTTTCCATCGCTCTCGAAATCGCGCGCCAATATAGCGACGGTAATTAAATTTGCGTTCTCCCGGCGTCCATGCATTTTTTTCGAAAATTTTTCAATTTCTACCTCCATCGTGAATTCCGCGACAAATACGTATATATAGATAGATAGATAAAAGATCGTTCGAAAAGCCCAGCCGGCAGCCTCAGCCCCGCAATCGCTTTCGCCCCTTATCATCTCGATCGGTCCGATAACAGAGGGCCCGCCGCACTCCGGCTAACAGCGCAGTCCCGGCAGTCAGGCTAATTACTGGAAAAATAGAGGGCGAACGAGATCGCGGCCTCCAATTAGCCTGACGTTTTACCTAAGTTGCCATCGTGTCTTGTCTCGGCAGACGGCTGCATCTCCCACCCCCCCCCCCCCCCCCTCTCTCTCTCTCTCTCTCTTTGTGCACGATAATTATCGCGGCGACATTGTCGCATCCGTGTCGCAACGTGCGAGAACGGCACCGCCTAATTAGTCCTGTTATTTAGTTACGAGGCCGCCAAGTGCAGCCGGCAAGAGGGGGCGGAGGGAGGGACGAGGCGCGCGCGCGCGCGCGGATAGGCTGGAAAAGTTAGCCGGCCGGCGAGCGCGTTTAACTGCGCGCAGATTTTCCGCTGAAATTTTATAATTGGGACGCGAGTCTTGGCTTTTTTTTTTATTTGAAAATTGCTTCTCGCCGAGCTTGTCGAGCGAAGAGAGCGCTTGTTTGTTCGGTATAGAACGTTCAAGAATCGAGGGCAATCGAATTTCGAGCTCACACCGAATTAGGCAAATAGTGAAAATACGCATTTTACAGTTTAAACGAGAGGAATCAGAATTTTCCTCTTCGCAACGATATCGAGTCAAATTTAAAAAGTGAAAATTTAACGCGCGCTCGGAGCGACAAAATGAGCCACGAACGATCCTAAACACGCGCGAAATCCCCCCCCTCCAAAACAAAGCCCCCCCCAACCTCGACGTCGCACCGGCGAGAGGTAAAAAGAACGAGTGGTGTGAGAAAGGGCTCGCGGACGAGTTTACGGGGGAGATCCCGTATCTCCACGACGTGTTTAAAAATAATTACCGGCCAAGATTCGACGATAGTCACGGAGTCTCGCGTGCGCCGCGCTCGTCGAGTGGACCGCTGCACCCCCTCTCTTTTCCCACTTTGCCCCCCCCGCCCCGTTTTTCTTTTTGCGACGCTCAGTCGCGGGGATAAGAGGTGGTTGCAGTTTTTTTCTCTTTTTTTTTTTGGGAAAAGAAACGGGCTGGATGCGCTGAACGAGGAAAATTAAATGCTACTTGCAGCAAATATCAAAGAAATATAGTTAATAAGTACATTGCAGTGAATGTTTTATAAAATACACAAAAGTTATCATTAATTTACAACTAATTTTAAATGAACCTCAGCCTTTTCCTCTTTACGTATTAACTTCCAATAAATTAATTAACCAGTAATTAGAAACCGTATCCGAGCTATATACCCATTAGTTCCATCCCGAAAACCCCTGATCGATCTCGGCGCCGAGTAACTTTTCAACATGTCCTTAGCAACAAAAGCCGAAAAGGAGGCTATTAATATTTCACTTCCTCCGCCGTCGTCCGCGGCTCCCCGAGCTTGTATATCCGCCTCCTCTCTTCCGGTGCGCGACTCGCGGCCGTTCCTCGAGTGGCCCTCAGCCCCTGAACCACTCCATCACCGGCGTTTAAAGAAGTAAAGACTGAAGACGCGCGCGGCGCCCCTTTCTCCCCTCCCCACCGGGGGCCCTTTCCTCCTTTTCTTTCCTTTCTCCCGGCGTCACTTGATTTTTAAGGGCGAGTCGCGACGCTCGCGCGGCTGCGGCCTCTCTCTCTCTCCAAGCGGTTCCTACCAGCGGGTGTATACTAGCAGGGGGCGTGGGAATTGGCGCTTATTGTTCTCAAGTGCGAAACGCGATACGCAAACGAACGCCCGAGAGTCCTGCCGGGCTGCCGAGGCAGTCGGGGATCCTTCTCGGGGCTTAATCGAGAGGACGAGGCTGGAGGACGGATTTAGTTGATCGGCGCGGCGGCGCGACGTTGATCGCGGTTAATTGCTTCCGAGTTCTTTTACGACGTCGTGTTCCGAGGAGGGGTCGTTTTTAGATTTGAATTTTTTTTTATGTATTGGAAGTTTATTTAAAATTGTCAATTTACGTCAGGTTGGTCCACGCATGAGTATTTGCAAAACTGGCTATTCATTTATTTAAAAAAAAAATGAAATAATTCTTTTTTATAAGTAATTAAAACAATAGTGACGAGTAATAATTTTACAAAATTTTTTTGTATCTAAAATAATAATTTTTGCATATTTACACCCTCTCGTATATGTATAATACCAGGAATTTACGCACAGCGTATTTCTCTGCAGCATCGCCATCTGTTTCGATACCCAAGAACTAGGCACTATCTAATATTTGCCCAGTTGGCACAGCTGCGCATTTAAAATTTTAGATCGAAGTCTTTAGCGTATAACTTTACGAGCTTTTAACTATAAACCGCTTTATCGATAAAATGAAAAAAATTTCCTTCTCTAATTCTTGCTAAAGAATAGAGGCATAAAAATTAAAACACTCGGCGCATATAAACTGTTATAGTAAACAATTATTGCTTGTAATGTATCGGTATTAAGTAAATTATAATTATAATGTTGCTTTTATGGGACCGAATGTACTCTGCACGAATGGCGCGTGGAATATGGGTTCAGCACCGCTTTTGCGAACGAAAATGTTGTAATTGAATGCAGATGTTGAATAACAGGGAAAGAAATTTTATTATTAAAAACAACGATAAGATATAAGTTCTCACGGCACAGTTTATTCTTGAACTCTTGTCGGCGGTCTTTAGTTCAAGGCTAAAATGCAGACACCTGGGGAAACATATCATTGAACAAAACATTCTTTTGCGAACAAACATTTCAGTTGTTTTCATACAATTTTCCACTTATGAATTCAGCTTTCAGACAAGTTGTAACATCAATTTTTATTTAAAATAATAATTTGCTTTTATTTTAATTTAATATGGATATGGGAACCATTTGAAAACATATTTCATTTGTCATTAGGAAAATTTTACGTACCATCTTCAAGAAAATTTATATGTTGACTATTATTCTTTTCATCGGCTTATAAACTCTGAATGAACCGTTGCCGTGAAAAGGCCAATTTGAATTGATGCTTAATCTGACGACTCAATATTCTGGTTTATGCTTAATATTATTATGAGTTTATTTTTATTGTTTTACAAGCCAATTATTGTCGGAACGTGCGAATGTTAAATCACACTTTGCTTTTCGTATCAATTGAAAAAAAACCCTTTCCTTCTACCTTACTACAAAGTTACACTAAAACTCATTAGCCGTCATTATCTTTCGAAGAAAATCGTTTCGCTTTTAACGGCACAATTTACTCTAATAATAAACCCCCGCAAAATTAACGTTATACCAATCTCGGCTCGATACCTAAAATCCCAGAAAAAAAGAACATCACCCGCTGAAGTATCGCTACTATATAATTTATATTGCGCCGCTTTCCGAGAAAATTGCAGTACATCTCGTACTAAACAATGAGCCGTTCACCCGGCGATGTATACGTATATACATTGCCTAACTGTTAACGCGAAATAATTGCTCATCGCAGGGCGGAAGCCGGGGTAAAAAGTTTACGGCCGTTTTACAAGCAAGGCGGTTGACCTTTATTGCGCCAAGTAACCTTGACACAGTATGGGAACGGACTTATATGCCCAATCCGGCCTGCCGGACGGAGCGTCGTTTCGACGGAGCGGTGACGAGAAGACGGGGATTTCTTTCGCGGAGTGTCTCAGAGGAGAAAAGTCGAGATGAGTGGAAGGTTTGGTGGTTTGGCGGAGATGCTGTTTGGAGGGGTGTTGCTTTGGTGCTTGATGGCACCTGCGAGAGGTATTTATTTCGATTTAGTCAAACTGATTTTTTTTTTAAACTGCGCAATTTTTGTTTTTTAAACAGTTATACAAATAAATCATACTTTTACGAGAAAGGTAATTTTTTTTTTTTTTTTTTTTTTTTGTAAAATTTGAATAAAGAAAAAAAAGCGAAAATTCAATTTCTACAATACTAAAGTAAATACTACAATGTCATTTATATTTATTCGAATTTTATGATTTGAGAACAATTTCCAAAAGCTTTTGAAATTTCCAACAGGCCAAGACGACTCGCGAATAGTTGGAGGTGAAGTCGCTCCAAGGGGTGAATTCCCGTACGTAGTTTCCTTGCAAATTGACAATCACCATTACTGCGCCGGAGCTATTATAAACAAAAGATGGGTTTTGACAGCTGCACATTGCGCCGCTGACGATTTGACCGTAATGGCGGGCAAATATAACATCTTCGAGTCGGAAGACACCGAACAGAAAGTAGGCGTCGAGAACATCTACACTCACCAAAGCTACGACGGGTACAAAGTTCTTATTAATTTTTTTGTTCATTCTCATAAGAGAAATATTGCAATAATCGAATTTTACCACTTACTTAAAAAAAAAAAAAAAAATGGTTCAAAAGACACTTCTATTTCGACAAAACAGCTCGTTGCAACCGTACGACATCGCTCTGATCAAGCTGTCCAGGCCGCTTCGTTTCAACGAGTACGTGGCCCCCATTAATCTACCATCCGAGGGCAGCGATCCACCGAGCAGCGCGACTCTGTCCGGCTGGGGATCCATTTCCAGAACGGAGGACAAGGATATGCCCGCACTATTGCACATGGCTGAATTGCCCATAATCGACCTCGACACTTGTCGCGAGATGTTTTCCAAGACTGGAGACGACGATTTCGTCCTGAACGAGGCCAATATCTGCACTGGACCCGGACGCGGACACATGACGTCCTGCAACGTGAGTGTACTTGTTGATTGTTGAAAAATGACGGTGGTTCAGTTGTTCGGAGGAGATTTTTAAAGGGATTTTAACTTTTTTTCAGGGAGATTCCGGCGGTCCGTTGGCAGCTAATGGAGAAGTTATCGGAATCACCTCTTGGGGATCCGTTCCCTGCGATGGCGAGTCTCCTTCAGCTTTTACCAAAGTTTCTATGTTTGTCGACTGGATTTCAAACATTATGTCTAACAATTGAGTTGTTGCGTTTTTTCTTGATTTTTTTTAAATAAAACAGAGTTACAGAAATGTCGTTTTTTTTAGTAAACCCTTGTCCCTTAAAATTTAGTCTGTAAAATAATACTGAAGTGTAGTAATTTCCAATTATTTTAAAAAGAAACTTGCAGAGTTGTTTAATCAGAAAAATAATATATATTCCTTGCATGATACTTTAAAAGCAATAAATATTTAAATTGTATATCAATGAACATTTAAATCTGACTCTAATAATTTTAATAATTTAAAATATTGTGTTTGTCGGTAAAAATGTGTGATATACGAAACTGAAATGTTGATGACGGAAATTTAAAAAACATTCGATTAATTGATTATGACGTATTGGAAGTTATTATTTATTTTCTAGAGTACCTTTGCTTATCTTTACACTTCTAGAAGATAATATAATAAAACAGCTAATCAGACGCAGGCAACGCCACAATTACGTAGATTGTATCGATGAACCTTTTATACCTAAAGCATTTAATTGCTTACAATCGTCATTTTTAGACAATGGGAACGAATATTTTCCAATATTTTTCTCTATCAAATTTTTTTATATAAAAGGAAGCCGAGCCAGAGTCTTCGTATCAATCAACGAAAAATGGCTTTCAAACTTGTTCTCCTTTCGTGCCTTCTATGCCTCGCAAGGGCTGGTAAGTTTTTCCTACCTTTCTTACTAAATTAACAGACCTAATAATTTATAAAAAAAAAAACAATTATTATCATTTTAAAAAAATGTCTACTCAAAAAATTCTCCTAAATTCAAAATCCTCTTCCAACAATCAAAACAGCGCACCCCGAAGCACTCCCAAATACTCTTAACAATCTTACTTCTCACCGAAGGCCCGGGCGAGGCGATCGAGACCCGCGTGGTAGGCGGCACCGAGGCGAGCCCTCATCAATTCCCGCACCAGGTGAGCTTGCAGCTGACCAGTCCCCCGATGCACTTCTGCGGAGGAAGCGTCCTCAGCGAGCAGTGGATCCTCACGGCGGCTCACTGCGTCGAGCCCAGCCCGGGCAATTTCGTCGTCAAGGCCGGCAAGCACCGCGTCAACGTGCACGAGAGCTCCGAGCAAACGTCCGCAGTGCAAACGGTTTACAGGCACAAGCTGTACGGAGGGTGAGTTATTTATGAGAATTTTCGCACGGTTATATAGAAATTTCAATTTTTGGCAATAAAATGCAAGATTATAGATTTTCGAGTTTTCTTTTCGTTTTGTAGATCTTAACGAAAAATACAATCATTCAGAAAAAGAGTCCTCTTATACAGAAATTATTTTCCTCTGAATTCAAAGTTTTTTTTCTCAAAAGGGAAAAGAAACTTTCTCAAAAAAGCCCCGGTATAAGCCTCGCCGAAGGCCGAAGGTGAGGCTTACCGGGGTCTTTTTTCCCCTCGTGGAAAAAAGACTCTATTCCCCTTTGAGGAAAAAGATTCCTCAAAAAAGCCCCGGTAAGCCCCGCCTCTGGCAGTGCCGCGAAGGGGAGAAAAACTTTGAGGAACAAGAGGATTTCTCAAAAAAGCCTTCGCTTTCTGAGTTTTTTGAGCCTTCGGTTTTTGAGTCGTACACGAGTGATTAATAAGCGCAACATATTTCTCCTCGCAGAGAAGCTCAGCCCTTCGACATAGCTCTGGTGAAGCTCTCGACGCCCCTGAAGTTCAACCGGTACGTGCAGCCGATCAATCTGCCGGCGCCGGGCAGCGAGCCCCGCGGCACGGCCATCCTGTCGGGATGGGGCTCCGTCTCCGGAGATCGGCGGATGCGGATGCCCCAAGCCCTGCAGACGGCCTCGTTCGGACTGCTCGACGCCGCCTCCTGCAAGGCAGCCTTCACCCGAGCCGATCCCAGGATGCGAGCCGACCTTCATCCCAGCAACGTTTGCACCGTTCCCGGAAGCGGGACTTCGGCTTGCAAAGTGAGTTTGATCATTGTTGTAAAGTAATAGTTTTTCAAAGCAGAGTTTTTAAATTAGTTTTTGGAAATATTTTTGCTGAGCATTAACGATATAATAATTATCTTTTAGGGTGATTCTGGTGGTCCGTTGATCAGCACTTCGAATGAAATTATTGGAATAGTTTCATGGGGAAGTGTTCCTTGCAGTGGCAGCACTCCATCGGTCTACACTAAAGTATCTTCATTCATTGACTGGATCCAGATGGTCATGCAAAAATAATTTTTACCTTGTTTTTCGTGTATATATTATTGTAACGGGAATTGTTATAATTTATTTATTGTTAAAAATTTTTTAACATTATTGTATATTTATGAGTATATTATTTATTATTTATTTATTGTATATGTAATATACAAATGTTTGAATAAATCATCAAATTAAAGCTTAACAGCTGCTGTAAACATTTATTTATTCTCTCGTCTAAAAAATGTAATGATCAATTGTTTTCTTGCAGTCTCTAAAACTATATATGAAATAAAATTTCCTCAAATTGTAATTTATTTGCAAATAAATACGTTTTGTTGTCAATATGCGAAGACGCATTTGAAAGTGCCCATCATAATTCGAAAAGTACATCGAATTTAAAAAATATTATGATTGAAAACAATGGGTATAATCGAGTCAGGCGGAGTGAACTCATTTGAACTGAAGGTGAGAGTAATTCTACCAAAAATCGTGATAACAGTAATACGTCATAACTAAACTTGCCCGAAAATGAGCAAGTTAAGTGTCAAGTTTACAAATATCACATAAGTGAGTGCATCCGGTCATGAATAATTTATTTTCAGTTTACCTTCCTTTTTTAAAAACAACATTTAATATTTTCATTCAGCCGTTTACGTGGTCTGTAATTGAATAAAGCGAGCATTAGTGCAAGTAAACTAAATTCAGTTCGAACGAGTCAACAAGAAGTAAGCAAAGCAATTAATCATTCGCGAATTCATGTAAAAAATTATAAATTTAATATTATTTTTCATTTTATAAAAGTATACATTCAACTTCGTTCCTTTGCAAGTAAACATTCAAATTCGCTTAGCTCAATTTGATTAACCATGTTTAAAAAAAAAAAAAAACAGATATTCATGCAATTATTTATCTCACTAAACAAGAACACACTTCGAATTGCCGAAGCACATATTTACGACTTATGGCGGATGCACTTAAATTTGTTTTGTGTATCGATTATTGACGTCTTCGTCTCCGGTAATTTTGATGTAACGTCACAAGAATTTAACAATTGCGATAAAAATTTAGTCGAAATCTTCGAAAACATCGATATAAAAGGAGTTGCATCCGGAGTCACTGGCATACTCAACCAGCAATGGCTTTCAAGATTGTTCTCCTCACCTGCCTTTTGGCCTTTGCTTCTGCTGACGGTAACAAAACGAACAAATTACACATAAATCATAATTTTACTTTTCCAAATCTACTTGTTTCTAAAAATTCTAAAAATACAATACACACCCTTATCAAAACATCTCTCCCGCATCGATCTAACCCTCGAAATCGTTTCAGATTCCTCCCCGGAATCGCCTCGCAGGGCGTCTCCCCGAGTGGTGGGCGGCAGGAACGCGGCGAAGGGCGAGTTTCCTCACCAGGTCTCCCTGCAGACGAGCGGACAGCACTTTTGCGGCGGAGCGATCCTGAGCGAAACTTGGATTCTGACCGCTGCCCACTGCATCCTCCCCGGTAGAAGCATCGTCGTCAAGGCGGGCAAGCACAACGTCCACGTGCCGGAGAGCACCGAGCAAAGCTCGAACGTCATTCGCACCATCAAGCATGAATTGTACAAGGGGTGAGTTATTTTGCTATCGTCAAAACAGACGCGACGCGGCTGAACTAGAATATTTAAAAATTTCGTTGCACTACGTAAAATAAATGCTAATTTGACTTGGCAGCGACTTATACACGGAGAAAAATTTTCTAGTAAAAATTACAATAGTGCATTTTAATTCGATTACAGACTGTAAAAATCTAAAAAATTAGCATAGTTTCTAGTAAATTTTACACGAGGCAATGATAAATTTTCATATTTGGACTTGTAAAATTTACTAGGACCATAGTAATTTTTTATATTCTCACAGTCTGTGATCAAATTAAAATGCACTATTTGTAATTTTTACTAGAAAATTTTTCTCCGCGATACCCATAAAATAAAAACAGATCAGCGCCAGCGTGCCTCTCGACTTCTCACAAAAGTACCACTCGTCAATAAATCGTTTATCTCCGCCTTTCCAGCGAAGTCCAGCCGTACGACATAGCCCTCCTCCAGCTGGGCACTCCGCTCCGCCTGAACCAGCACGTGAGCGCGATCAGGCTGCCGGCGCCGGGCAGCGAGCCCCGCGGCACCGCTATCCTATCGGGCTGGGGCTCGGTGTCGAGGACTCAGCAGCCGAGGATGCCGAGCGTGCTGCAGACCGCCTCGCTGACCCTCATGGACGCCAGCTCCTGCAAGCAGGCCTTCAGCAGGGTGAACCCCATGTCCGGCAACGCCGTGCACTCGACCAACGTGTGCACGAGCGCCGGACCCGCCAGGCTGTCCGCTTGCAGTGTAAGGGGTTTTTTTTTTTTTTTCGTTAGCGTGGAGCAGAGTCGTTTTAACGATAGTGGATTAGTTGTATTGTTATATGTACATGGTATTGAGGTAATTTTGTGATGCTTATTTGGTATTGATTAATTTCGCAGGGCGATTCTGGCGGTCCGCTGATCTCTGCTTCCAAGGAAATCATTGGAGTTGTTTCGTGGGGAAACATTCCTTGCGGATCGGGAAGTCCGTCGGTTTATACCAAGGTGTCCTCTTTCAACGACTGGATCAAAAGGAAAATGTCTTCTTACTGAACATCTTAATAATTTATTCGCGCAGAGCTGTAAGATAATACTGTTGCTAAATGTATAAAAAGTTTTTAATAAATAATTATTGTTCGAATTTAAACATCTGTTTTACTATCAATGCAGCCATACTTTAACGTACACCTGGTCCTTGCCATCCTTTTCCCCCCTGCGCCTAGCGGTCAAGCTGAAATTCTAAAAGATCCCTTGTTCCTCTCTCCTGCTGGCGGAATATCTCTGTTTTAATCCCGCCATAAACCCAGCAGGTGTTCGCCATTGTAAATCAAGTATAGGTTTTTCCCGCCGCTTTAGAGTTTTCTCGCTGCAACTGAAAATGTTGATCAGGCCCGTGCCGCAAACAATGCGTCACTGAACTCTTTTGATAAACTAAAGTTTAGTACCAACAGATGCACTAATTGTGAATTTCTGATGTACTTGGAAAAATAAGGAATACAATGGCTTCATTATTTCACTCGGAAACGATTGATTTTACTTTAATTCAAACGTTCTTTCTTAAACTAGCCTTTTCAAAATAAATAAGTTGGAGAAAATAATAAGGTGCATTAAAAAATAGAAAAATGATGAATGGTGTACAATTAAATTTTTGCCATGTAAAAAAGAAAAGAGAATATTACATTGTGCAACAAGGGAAAGTAAGCTATTTCTAGCCTTCGGCGCCCTCGACTCCGACTCGTGCAGAACACCTCACCCGAGTCTGAAATAGCTTTTCTCCCCCTGTTACACGCCGTGTTTTTTTCAACGAAAGCATGAAAAGCCCTCTTTTGGTGTTAGAAAGTTGGATAGATGATTGTGAACTTCAAATCGTGCACAAAAATCGTACAAAATAATTTAAAACAGAAAAAAAAAAATTTTTTTTTTTAATTTTTTTTTTAATTTTAAAAATAACCAAAAAATGACTCTTTTCCCCGGTAAGCCCCGCCGGAGGCGGGAAAAAAAGACTATTTTCCTCGCTTGGATAAACAATTTTGTCAAACGTATAAAATAATCGATTTTCTATACGCTACTTTCTAGCGTGAAATGAGGGCCATTTCATGTCTAAGTTGGGAAAAATGTTACCTTGTTTGCAAAGTGATTTTTGTGTAAAAAAAAAATATATAAGAATGTTGAAAAGTAAGGTGGTGAACTTTGAATGAAATAACTGAAAAAATTTTTGTTGAGATTGTGGTTTTTTTTTATTTAACATGTTTTTGTATAACTGGTGATAAAATCGGTGGCTTACATTAGCGCTCAAAACTTAACTTACAAGTATTTACATTAAGTTACATGAGCTAATTTTACAGTACGTGCGGAAGAGTAAAATAGGAAAACATTAGTGGTGTTTATACAAATTGATGCATAACTGGACTGGACGTATAAATAAATTTATACATATAAATTTCGAAAACAAGGTGTATTGGCAGGTAGTTTATAGAATCTATTACAATCTTGGCTAAATTTTAGTTTCGTATAAAACTATCAAAAAGTATAAACTTTAAAATTACATTTTTTCAGTTCTGTTAATTTTAAAAATTTTTCCTAGACTCAAAAATACTGTTTCTTAAAAAATAAATTTAAAAATGCTTAAAATATCATAATTTCATTTTTAAAATACTTACAACCATATTAAAATTATTTTTACACAAAATAATTAATATACATCACTTGATTGGCTTGATAATTAATCTTACACAAAAGAATCAGAATTTATTAAGTAATTGTTGTATCATTTTTATATGAATACATTCTCTCAATGCATGTAAAAAATAAGACTAGAAATTATCAATAAAAGATGATAAAATGTATCTATTAAATAACTGATTGTTTTTAAACGATCAATTATAAAAATATATACTTTTTTATATAAAAATCAGTTCTTTTCAATTTCCTAAATGCTTGATATAAAATTATTTCAGCCTTAGCTTATTTTGATTATGCTAGAAGACTCGGTCTTGGTAACTTGAATCAGCAGTTCCACTAAAGCTAGGTTTGCTTTGTCCAGCAGGGACTGGATGTGGACGCTTAAGGCCTGATCTCCTTGAAGGAGCTAAGTATTCAAACATACTTTGTGTATGTTGAGCTAACATTTTACTGAGATCACAAGGCATTGGATCTGTATAAAAAAAGTCATGACTAAGGGCTGAATCAGCATTGTACCTTTGGTTGGGATCAAGAAGTAATAGTTTATCCAGCAAATCACAGGCATGCGAGTCCTTAATGTAAGGCTTTAGTCTATCTTTCACTTTTCTTGTTTGTCCTGGAACCAACTCAATCTTATTGAACAGTTCCAGGGACTCCACTCCAGGCCACACATCTGGCGTGATGGATCCACACAGTTGGCAGATTAGATTTAGTTGACTCTGCTCTGTGCTGCCTTGCATAATGGGAGATCTCGTCCACATCTCAGCCATGATGCATCCTGCACCCCACAGGTCAATGGCAGGTCCATACTGGCGGCCTCCTAGTAATAGCTCTGGTGGCCTGTACCACAGAGTTACTACCCTATTTGTGTATCGATTGGGTTGACCATTCTTACTTGCACTAAATGCTCTAGCTAGCCCAAAATCAGCCAGCTTCAAGGTGCCAGTTTTTGTAATCAATACATTGGCAGCCTTCATGTCACGATGTAAAACTTTGTTACTATGAATGTAATAAAGACCTTCTAGCAACTGCTTCAAAAGTCCTTTTATTTCACCTAAACTAAACCTCACCTTGTAATTTGAAAGTAGTCCAGCTAAATCATGCTCGCAAAATTCAAAAATTAAGTAGAATGTTGTAAGAAACCTATTAGCTTGGTTGGCTTTTGTTTTACAAACTTCTAATAATCTAACAATATTGTCGTGTTTAAGTAGTCGTAATATTCGAATTTCTCGTAGAGCCGTAATCGGGAAACCTTCTTTCTCGTTCTCCATTAAAATTTTTTTCATGGCAACAAACCTCTTGGGGTTCGATCTATCTCTTGCTTTGAAAACCTCTCTGAAAAATTTACAAAAATACGAAAATTCTATCGACTTTCTTTGAATAGTTGCAGGAACATAACCTAATTGAACAGTAGTTAAATGTTTTATAACTTACCCAAAGGTTCCCTGGCCGATTTTTGCTATTTTTTCAAATTTTGTTGCTTCATCACAAAAAGGAAACTGAAATGTTTCCATATATTTCTGCCGTTCCTTTAAATTCATATTGTTTAAATAAACTTCAAACCTTGCAGAAAACTTATGATACTGGGCAAACAACACAGCTGATCACAGTGCTTCACAGCAGCGTCTCCGAGCAACTAATTGCTTCTTCTTCTTCTTCGGTTAGTGCCGTTACTGCCGTTAGTGGCCACTCTAGCAACTAATTTATTTTCAGTGATGCCGCTCACCGCTGGAAAAATTGCGTCTAGGGTCCCCAAATTATTTTACTCCAAGTTGCAAACTTCAGAGTGAAAATAACGTTGGAAGTATATCTATATATTGAATGAAATAATTTGGGGACCCTAGACGCAATTTTTCAAGCGGCATCACTGTTTATTTTACACAATTTTGAGCATGCGCAGTTAAAAGCAACAGCGTTTTACTGCGTTTATTTACAGTACGGTTTACAGTCTACGGCGCGTACGCTCTCACAGTACGAGCGCAGCTAGCGACACCTAATTTTTTTTTTTTTTTCCTAATTTCTTTCAAATCTATTTAAAATAAATTATGTTCCTTTCGAAGGAAATTTGAAAGATGAGGTTTTACCAACTAGTAGGTAATTAAACAATAAATTAGGAATTAAAATTAATTTAGGACTGCATTTAATGTATAATTAACATTTTATTAAAAAAACTTGTTATTCACACTGTTTCGTTGATACAATTACATATTTACATAATCCAAAAAATTCAAATACTTCAAAAAATTCATTAAAACATTCTAAATTGCCACAAACAACATATATAAATTTTTTATGTATACCTTTTAAATCTCACCTAAATATATCAGAATCAATCTATAATATAATATTATCTCTTAAAAACTAACTGAATTGTTTTATACTACATATATAATTTGCACCAATGATTAAGAACACGGCGTTAATTCGTGTTAGTAAGTTTCTTTAATGCAGTTCAATTTTTATCAGAAAGTGGGCAACGTTTATATTTAATGCAAAGAAGTTAAATCTCTTTAAAAAAAGAATTTACTGGTTACATCAACATTTTTCAAAAGTTATTATTTTTAAACAAAATTGTCCCAAAACGAAAATATAAATACTTATAATACTTTTTTATTTTGTACCTTCAATTTTCCTTGAATGCGCAAAAACGAAGCTTTATATCAAAAGTTTTGTTGAAACTAAATTATACAATAGTGCTAACTTTTGCTAACGCTTTATTTTTGGTAATAATAATTAAGACTACAAGAGACTGCTTTGAGAATAATCGGACTTGACATATACTATTTTCTTACTTACTTTCCAGATTTTTGACTCTCAAAATTTTTTACGCATGTTCTTAGAATATTCAGTGGATTAAATCTCAATACGTTTTCATAAAAATGCATACTTAACTTACTTTTTAAAGATAAGGAAGAACTAAAATGATTTTACTAAAAAGAATATGTTGCCAAACTTCTGATAAAAATATATTATGTGACGATAAAAATTGCTATGAACGCAATTAAACTGAAGCGCCACTAGCTTCCATTTGTACCTTGGTCGCGCTTATATGATTATTACTAACCGCAGCGACAAGTTTTGAATCTCAGGATGATTGTATCTCTTCAATACTTAGATGAGCGATAAAACGCAGTCTCATTTGTAGAGCCGGTCGCAGTCTTCTTATAATGCAGTCTACCTCGTTCTTCATTGTATCTCCGACAAACATATATTTTATGTGATAGCTAGAATAAAAATGGTTAAAAAAAATGTTTGAGTTACGAATATTTATGTAAATTATAAACAGTATCAATTCAAATAAATCAATAATAATACTTAAAAAACATACAATAAGTCACAGACTGGATCCATTTGTTTAAGATGGGCCTGTGTGCGATTGACTTGTTCCAACATTTCATATAAAATGACAGTTAGATCGGATACACATCGAGATCTTTCAATATTAAAGCGCGTTAAAGTTGGTCCGATTAAGTGGCAGGCAAAGATTAACTGTTCTTCATTAATTACAACTGGTTGAAGTTTTTCTTTAAGGAAACTGAAATAAAAAAGTGCGTTATAGTACACATAAAAAAAGGAAATCATTTATTGAATCTTTATTTATTACTGAGCCATTGTGACGATTTGTCCTACTCCAGCATGATGCCAAATAGAATGCGCTAAAGCCAACATGTAGCTGTATTTATTTTCAAGAAAACTGTTGTGAATTAAATTGAAATTAAACAACTGAAAGGGAGACAAATTGTCATATTTCCAATTAGTCAAACCAGGACTCGTTATTGTGTCGACTAAGCGATCGTGCAAAGTTGACCAATAACATTCTGGCAATGCTGTCATTATGATGCCGATACAATTAATCCATATATGAATTTCGTCTGATGGGATGATGGTATATCTAAAATAAAGAAACATTTATAGAACGAACGTAATTCAAGAAGAAATAAAAATTTAATAAAAATTCTGCATACCCTTTAGCTACTACATCGAGTAAATTATTTGCAACTAGATCTGGTGTTACAGGTAGTGCCATAAGTTCTACACACGTGACATATAGCGTATGTGCAGTCGGATTGGGAAATTCATTAAATCTCCAATCTGTCGACGGAAATTGCGCCCTACCAGATATTGCTAGAAGAATTGAAAAGATTATTTTATTATTTGTAGATTTAAAATAAAACAATATTTGTTACTATTTCTTTATTTACTTTCAACTAGTTTTTGAACGAGACGAACATAATAATCTAATTCAGGCTGCCATTCCTCTTCCGTAGGTCGAGTCATATATCTTTGGTAAGCATCAGACAGAGCCCATCCTGGAGCTCGGATTTCTCTTAAAGAACCTAATATTGCTGTGACAAGACGTCGTTTTAATGGCTGTTTATCCCTTAACTTTCTTTCGTAATAATGTAGAGTATTATATAAATATGTAACTGGACGATCTACAAAATGCAAAATTAAAAAATTTAGATTGTTTGATCTACAAAATTAAATTTTACTTCATTTATATATAAATAAAAGGTTATTTACCATGAAATCTATATAGGCACCCTAAATGTTCCAAAAGTACTTCTAAACTTTTCGTTACTTGCGGTATTTCTAAATAACGATGTAAAACTATATCAAATACTGGCAAAAATCTTAAGCACACATTTCCAAAATAAGCTGGAAAGTTTTGATACTGATTCGGACTTCCGGACGATTGTTCCATCATCCCTTCTGGACCAAATTTCTCTGGAAATTTTCTGTGAAAAGCTAAGTGTTTCTCGTGCCAATTAGACTGTTTCCAGTGATCCGGAGAGTTTTCTTTAACAAATTCTAAGACTCTATTGCGAAATTCGGCCGCTTTAAGTAACAACAATTGAATAATATAAAAACAAACTTGGGCTTCATTACCTTCTAAAGTTCTTAAAGCCTGCAGAAAGAATCATTTTAATTATTAAAATATATTAAAATACATTTATTAATTTGCAAGCAAAATAAATTTGTATTATTTCATAAAAGCTTACTTACTAAACATAAGACCAATCTATCAAATGTAACAATATTATATTTCCAAATCATATCGTTGATGGCATCAACACTTTTATTAACGTATGACCCATCACAGGCAATACTTGAAACTTCAAAAACAATATAATCACAGAATTTCCTAAGATGAGCTGATAAAGCTCGAGCTCCAATTCTTTCTAAAATTCTAAATAAAAAAATTTGTATTATATAAATATTTGCATTTTATATAAGTAACATATTTTTAGACATATATGAATTAATTATTTTTATTATAATCTACTTACTTGTATACTATTGGATTAATACGATCTGTTTCAAGGATCATTTTCCATAAAAGACATAAAAATAGTGGCGGAGAATTAGGGACGGAAAAGTGGGCAATAATATCATTTTCATTACTCATAGAAGCCCAGTTTCTGTACTCTTCTTCAACAGCTTTCTACAATCACATAATTTTGTACAATTCTATTTTAAACTTTTCAAAATATTACACGGAAAATCATAACTTTAAAATTACCTTTATCTGTTGTTTATCCTCTTTCGGAATACTATTTTGCTGGAAAAATTCACTTAAAATAGGTGGGAAGCATTGAAGGGTGTGGTCTGCCCATGAATGTGGAGTATTTTGCATAATTGTATTAAGTAAATCTTTGCACCAAGTACCTCCAGTATCTCCTCCAGTTCCTGTTATGTGCATTGATCTTGCGAGAGTCAAGACTAAAGCTCTGTTAAGTTCTTCGGAATCGGCAGATACAAGTGTTTTTGGTTCTGACAAGAACCTTGATAAATGTGGTTGGACTTCTGCGGAACCCAGGCCTGTAATTAGGCGTAAGGCAGTGCTTTCAACACTGAAAATAATTGAAATATTTTAAATTAATATCAAAATCTTTGTAGAGAATAACTGTTTAACTTAATGAAACATTAATTTACCAGAGATGCAATTGCGTTTGGTTAGTTTGTGGTACAGCTGCAAGACTGTGTAAGTGACTTAAAATTTGTACTCTGTAAGTAGGTTGAATATGATGCATTCTATAACTAAACATGTCTAAAAGTGTATAAAGTATACCCCAAGCATGAGCTTTAAAAACCGTTGGCAATAATTGACCTAAAATGAATAATTATTTTTTAATAATAAATACTTAAAATTTAATTTTAATTTAAAAAGCAGATTTAAATGAATATTTACTTATGAATTTTTTTATTCCAAGACTTTCAATCTCCGTATATACTAGTAATCTGCTGTAAGTCTCTACAAGAGCCGGTGGCAAAGGTAAATTACTTTTTGTTGAAGCCGACTTTGCTACATGTGTAACAATACTGTGTATTAAGCTCATTTTTACATGAACTGTCAGAGAATCTAGTATAGACATGGGTAACGGAGCAGTTGGACTATTGGATTGTGAAGTGTTATTTTGTAATCCTTGTAAAGGCTGCTGTTGTTGATTCTGTATTAAAATATAAAATATACATTATAGTTTAATTTTAATCAATGCTGATGAAAACAAATTAAAAACATTACTTTTTGCGGCCCTAAAATTGATTCAACTAAAACAGCCATTGGTCTCGTAAATAATTCTGTAGTAGTGGAATATGCATTACACAGTAATGCAATTCTATAATCTGATCCCATACAAAGTGAAGTATTTTGTACAGCCATATGGTGAAGAAATCTAAATGTTTATTTAATTAAATTACATGTTATTCAAATAATAAATTTAATGAAGAAATTACTCACTCATGATGTGTTTTTAAATTATGGGGTATTAGTCTATGAAAATTCGAATGATCCGAATGCATTTTTTTTAACAGATGCAACCAAATAGACACTGCAGCCATTTGGTGTGTGCATACCGCATGTGTTAGGTCGGGAACTGGCAATGGATCTTTTTCTGGGTATAAAAGATCATATAATTTGAAAATTGGAAAGAAAGTTGCAATCTATAAAAAGCATAGTAAATTATTTACTAATTTTATTTAAAATGTTTTTTTTAAATATTGTAAAATATAATTACAGGTTTACGCTGAATACTGCCAGAAATGAATTGTAGCAAAACCCACATTAAATGGTCCCTAGATTTTTTCCATTCTTTACCAGTCAGCTGAACAAAAAATGACGTGTTAAACAGTTTGTAACACATGTTCTTGATAAGAACAGGATTTTTTACCTTATCATGAATTGCCATAACAAAACTAGGAAAGTTAGCAAATTGCGAAAGAACATAACAAATGAGTTGAGATGAAAGGTGCAACCATGGCCAATGGTTTGTTGCAACTCCATCTGAACCCTCTACCGGTGTTGGTTCATTTTCTGATTTTTCCATCGTTCTAATTACAAGGTCTACTAATTGTTCTTCTAATGCAGCACACCTTGTATTTTGCTAAAACAACATAATAAATTATATTTTTTTATTTAAATATATTTATAATTTAAAAAATATTTAAATAATAGATTTTACTTTATTCTGTAATCCTAGCATAGAACAAACCATATCTCGACTATACGGTTGTTCTAAAACATATCTTAAAAGATCAGTCTGAGGTTTCAATAACTCTGCATCATATGGAAGATTTCCTTTTAATGAAAATTGTAAAGTATTTCGATCTAGGAGCCATGGAATAACTAAATGATCACCATATCCAGTATGTTCAACTACTGGTAACATTTTTGAATGTCCAATAATTGAAATCATCTGAACTACATTTCGAAAACTGTCTATAAAATTTGATATTAATTTTGATAGCTGCTGGAACATATAATACATCTTACAAACTGTAATTTTAATTTCTATATTTATTTCTAAATTTTTTATATCAATATACATACCCAATGAGGCCAATTTTAATTTTCAGAAAATTTTTGCAGCTCATTAATTATTAAATAACTTGGTAGTAAACAGGCATTCCTATTAAATATATATTCAATGAGACTTTCTAAAGCTTTCATTTGTGGTTGAACTGATGCATCCAATCTTGAAGGTAAAGAGTGAGCTTTTTCTTTGCACGCTTTCATGATTTCTCTAACACCTTTATAATCAACCCCACCAATTATATGTTTAATAAGTGTAAAACATTTTATCCAAAATTCTTCATTTTGATATTGCAACTTTTCACAATTAAGAATGCATTCACATACTAGCCTATTGACAGAAGGTAAACAAATTATACAATAATCAATAAAATGCATTTTAGTAAATGATATAATTTACCTAGCAGGTAAAATATTGCTAGCAACCAAATTTTCAAGTAATGAAAGAATAAGATTCATTCGCCTGTAATTTGTAATTTCTGCTGAAGTATACAAAAACTTGCGAACAGCGTTTTCTTGTTGCTCTGAGGTTAATCCCATCATGGCATTGCTCAATTCTGTCTGCCATCCTTTAATTTTTTCTTTTTCATTACTTGTATTGTGCACAATAATACAGCTAAATGCCTCTTCTATTGCTTCAACCCTCTAAAATCAAAATATTACATTAGAGAAGTGCTTACTAAGAATAAATAAAAGAACTTACTAAAATATCATTTAAAACATTGACAATTTGGGTTTCATTTCCCATTTTTTCAGTTTTTTAATGCTCTTCGAAAAGGTCTTCCAAAAGCAAATTCCTAAGGCTTTTTCAGTCTCCTAATCTTCGGCATTCTAAAAACTCCAGCCTGCTTAGCAGCCAAATCTCAATTCCTCACCTAAAAAACAGGGAAATTCATTCATCAATTTGAATTTTCTCTTATAATATACTTTTCAGCAACTAAACATTCTATAGAGGTTATCACTATACACTCAGTTACACGGCAAGCAACGTACCGAATGGCCCATTCGTAAATCGCCGGTAGAATTGGTCTCGTGTCATAATATCAACAAGGAACCCACCACCCGCCACGTGTGACGAGCGATCGCTAATACAATCGATAAACGGGAGTTGAACGCACTAAATGAAATGAAATGTTGAATACAATGCGGTTTATTTACGATTAGAAGTCACATACGTGAGCACTGTGCGACTTCTGTCTCTCTCTCTCTATCTAGTTGCGAGGGCAAATCAGGACTGAGGAAGGTGTAGGTACACATATATATTTTTGCGTGGCTGCAGAGTGCGGAAAAGCGTCCCTCGTATAGTTTAGTTTACAACCAGCAGGTGGATTGAAGTAGTGCATCAAATGCACTATATGATGCACTGTAAACTAATGAGGATGCATTTTATTTAAATTTTTTATTTTATGAATGAAATGTTTGTACGTACGTTTGTTATTTTAAACGAATGGTTTTAAAATATATTCATTGAATACGTAAGAAACAAATAAAAGCATTTATTACTTATTATAGCGTTCACATATACATTTTCAATTTGAAGTTGAAGAAATTTCTTTAAAACAAGTGAGAAAAAAAACTGCTTATTTCGTTAAAAAATTAAAAAATATTTCTTATTAATGTTGAGCGCTAAAAGAAATATTATCATTAGAGAGACAATTAAAAAAATTCAATACATAAAAAATAATTAGTTCAATTTTCATTAAACTTTTACCAATTTTTTAAAGATTTTTAATATTTTTCAATAACTATATATTTATATTCTAATTATAAATGAATTATTTTTCCATTGTTGTGTATAGTTTCTTACCACCTTAATTAGCAATTGTCGTATATTATTTCGAATATTCCACAAAAACACGTGACAATGATACAATTGAATTGGCACGCTACAAAAAACAGCTGAGTTTTAGAATTGTGCAGCTGTATTCGCTGTGGCCGGTTTGTTAACATGTATCTTATCCGATAAAAGTTGCTCTCTTGGTAATTTCGGCAGTTCCTATTATCAGTTTCCGAAAATTCCTTTCAAATGTAGATAGAAAATCGAAGCCCGCATATATACGTGTCTCATACGTGTTCCAGCTAGCGGGCAAGTCAAGAGTGCAGTGCAGCTTCTTCAGATTTAGTAATTTGGGTCAAATCGTTAGAAGCGTTTCGATAATTTAAGGCATTGACGTTCTCGGCGATGTCAGGGAAAAAACTTGCAACGGGTACTGTCCACCTAAGCATGGGTGAGTTTTTTAATTATTGGAGTTTAAATTGTAGTCGGGAATTGGGTGACAATAAAATTTTCTTAGGTTGTTTTTTTTGCAATGCAAATGAATTGAATTTATCTTTTAGTAAATGAAATTTCGAGATTGTTTTGATTTATACAGAACATCTTTTAGTTTAGATTACGTGACTTTTATGTATTTTAGGTTCTGAGAAACCACCAAAAGTTGAAGGAAAGATTAGACTCTACAGCATGAAGTATTGCCCATTTTCTCATAGGGTTCGACTTGCCCTAACTTATAAAAAAATTCCTCATGAAATTGTAAACATCAATCTGATGAACAAGCCAGATTGGTATTTACAGATTGATTCAGATGGCAAAGTTCCAGCTTTAATAGATCTAGATGAAACAGTAGTTGTTGACTCAGTTGTCATCGTTAATTATTTAGAAGAAAAATATCCTGATGTACCCTTGTATAATAAAGAAACAATGGAGCAGGATCTTCAATTGTTGGATATGTTCGATAAGGTATTATTTTTTATCTTTGTAATACCATGAATGAAAACATTTTTTATTAATTAATCTTACTTTATTCATCTTAGGTTGTTAAAATTTTTTTAAATTGTATACATAAAAAGGATCAGAGACCTCTTAGAGATATTGTTAATGACATTTATTCGAACATGAAACCATTTGAGGAGGAACTGAAAACTAGAAATACTTCATTCTTCACAGGTATATATAATTATGTAAACATAATTACTAAAGGTAAAAATATTTTAAATTGTTTTATTGTTGCTTTCAACAAAAATTTAATTGCAGGAAATAAACCTGGTATGTTAGATATTCTTATGTGGCCTTTTGTTGAAAGAGCAAAAGCACTTCCATTATTATACAATGAAACATTAGAGTTTGATAAGTCAGAATTTCCTTATACTGTAAGTGGTATACTTAAAATACTTTAATATTAAATTTGTTTTTGAAACAACAATTCATAAAGGATTGCTTTTTCAGATGAAGTGGATTCTGCAAATGAAAAAACAAGACTTTGTAAAAGCTAATGCAGAGTGTCATAAAAAATTCGCTAAAGTAGTTGAAGGTTCAAATAGTGGAAATATCAATTATGATGACATAAATTAATTGACATTAGTGATTCCATACTTTCCTTTACGCTTGCAATGTTGACATTGCCCTATAATGTGATATAATTTAATTTTGTAATTTTTTATGCAATATGCATTCATCCTGTGCTTGAATAGCATCTATCAATTTGAGAAGTATCATAATGTTCATTGCAGAAAGATGTATTTATTTTATAAATATGTTATAGTTTATTTAGGAGAGAGGGGGTGGGATTTCAAGTGTAAAGGATTGACTATATCTTTTTGATATAGATTTACAAATTTCATAATTATTCAAATTTTCAATGTCGGAAATCATGAGTTTCGCGTATTTTAAAAAAAAATATTACGAAGCTTTTAGACTTTGAACTTCTATCCCCTTTACTTCAATTTCTTTATAATTGTTAAAAGTATATGTTAGCAAAATACTTTGAAAAACTTTTTATTAATAATAAATTTTAAAAGCTAAGAATAATTTTATCTTATTTTAACATCTAAGTTTTAAATGAAAAAATTGAGGCATCTTCAAAAGTGAACATATGATATTTATAATGACAATAATAATGAGTTATTTTACAAAACTCATGAGCTTGAGCAGTGCATAACTTGCACCTTTGTCTACAAGATAATAAAAAATATCCACTTACTTCCTTAGGAGCTTAAAAACACTGCATAATCTATAATACATATTACATCGTGTTAAGTATTTAATAGATATTAAACTGATCAAAATATTGGGATCAAAATATAAAACAAGCTTCCATCAGTTTTTAAAAAAATTGTTATTCACATAATTCTTCTCATTACATATTTACATGCTCAAGTATCAAATGATTCTTGAAGAATTTTTAAATACATTTAAAATGTATGAAGATTAATTAAATAGTAATAAAAGTCACCTTAATCGCTTAAAATATTATTTTCCATTCTTTAGTTTCCTCTCACCGAGATTTGTCATTCGTTTATGCAGTTTTTTTGTTATAAAATAAAGTACTAGCTTAGATTTGTACTTTAGTTGTGGTAGTAGTAGTAGTAGAAGTACTTGCACCAGCATTGGTGATTGCTGTTCCTCAGGAAGATTGGATTTCTTCAATATTTAAGTGAGCAATAAAACGAAGTCTCATTTGCAAAGCTGGCCTTAATTTTCGAATAATCGTGTCGACTTCATTTTTCATTGAATTTCCAACAAACATGTATTTTATGTGGTACCTAAAAATTAGTGTAAAATACAATTATTGTTAATTGAAGCGTTTAGTGAATTCGAAGTAAAAAAACTTACAATAAATCACAAACTGGATCCATCTGTTTAAGATGTGTTTGTGCATGGTTAACTTGTTCAAGCATTTCATACAAAATTACTGTTAGATCAGACACACACCGAGGTCTTTCAACATTAAATCGATTTAAAGTCGGTCCGATTAAATGGCAAGCAAAAATTAATTGTTCCTCCGTATTAATAACAGGTTGTAGCTTTTCTTTGACAAATCTGAAAGGTTTAATTAGTTTGTAAAATTTGAGTATGCATCATGTTTCAGTAAAATAATAACTTACTGAACCATAGTGACAATTTGTCCTACTCCGGCATGATGCCAGATGGAATGAGCTAGAGCTAACATGTAGCTAAACTTATTTTCAAAGAAACTATTATGCGTTAAATTAAAATTAAATAATTGGAATGGGGTTAAGTTATCATACTGCCAATTTGTCAGTCCTGGGCTAGTTACAGTTTGTACTAATCTATCATATAAAGTAGACCAGTAACACTCTGGCAATGCTGCCATTATTATTCCTATGCAATTTATCCAAGAATGAATTTCATCTGACGGGATTACAGTGTATCTAAAAATTTTACAAGAAATTTAAGTAGAAATTAATTTTTTTTGTAAATTAAATAAATTTTGTATACCCTTTTGCTACAACGTCGAGTAAATTATTAGCAACCAGATTTGGGGTTACAGGAAGTGCCATGAGTTCAACACATGTGACATATAAAGTATGAGCTGCTGCATTTGGAAATTCATTAAATCTCCAATCGGTAGGTGGAAATTGTACTGTTCCAGATATCGCTTTGAAAACAAAAAAATTAAACATAAGAATTTGTTAGTAGTACATACTATATAGTATTAAAAAATTAATATTTACTTTCAACTAATCTTTGGACCAGCCGAACATAATAATCAAGTTCTGGTTGCCACTGTACTGAGTTGTTGTCCTCTATAGGTCGAGTTGTATATCTTTGGTAAGCATCTGATAAAGCCCAGCCAGGAGTTTTAGTTTCTCTTAACGAACCTAATATTGCGGTAACAAGGCGACGCTTTAATATTGGATTGTCTCTTAATTTTCTTTCATAATAATGAAGAGTATTGTACAAATATGTAACAGGTCGATCTGAAAAGTACAATAGGTATTTTTATATAATTGCATAACTATTTGAGGCTAAATTGATAAGAATATAAAATAATACCATGAAACCTATAAAGGCATCCCAAATGCTCCAATAAGACTTCAAGGCTTTTTGTGACTTGCGGTATTTCCAGATACCTGTGCATCACAATATCGAAAACTGGAAGAAACCTTAAACAAACGTTCCCGAAGTAAGCCGGAAAACTTTGATATTGATTCGGATTTCCAGAAGATTGTTCCATGATTCCTTCAGGAGCGAATTTTTCTGGAAACTTTCTGTGGAAGGCCAAATGCTTCTCATGCCAGTTAGATTGCTTCCAATGGTCAGGAGAATTCTCTTTTACAAATTCTTGAACTCTGTTTCTAAATTCAGCAGCTTTTAGCAGCAATAGTTGAATAATAAAAAAACAAACCTGAGCTTCATTACCTTCAAGTGTTCTTAGTGCCTAGAATAAAAAATTATGTTTAAAATTAAATTTTCTATAAAAATCTATCGTTCATTTTAATAATATAGTACTTACTAAGCACAAAATTAATCTATCAAATGTAACAATATTATACTTCCATATCATATCATTGATGGCATCTACACTTTTAGTAACATACGTTCCATCACAGGCTATACTTGATACTTCAAAGACAATATAATCACAGAATTTTCTAAGGTGTGCCGACAAAGCTCTAGCTCCTATTCTTTCTAAAATTCTAAAAAGTATAAAAGTTTATACATAGTCTCAACAAATTGGCAACTTCATTAAAATAATCATATTTACTTATATGCAATAGGACTAATTCTATCCGTTTCAAGGATCATCTTCCATAGAAGACAAAGGAACAACGGCGGAGTACCAGAAACAGAGAAGTGAGCTATTATGTCATTCTCATTGCTCATAGAAGCCCAATTCCTGTATTCTTCTTCAACGGCTTTCTAAAAAATGCAAAAAATCTCATATTAAATTTTTATTTATTAACATAAGATAACATAAGATTTCAAAACATGAGATGTAAATACTAACTTTTATTTGTTGCTTTTCTTCTTTTGGTACACTATTCTGTTGAAAGAATTCACTCAAAATGGGCGGGAAACACTGAAGTGTGTGATCCGCCCAAGAATGAGGTGTATTTTGCATAATAGTATTTAGCAAATCTTTGCACCATGTTCCACTTACAGAATCTGCCCCAGTACCTGTAATATGCATAGATCTGGCAAGCGTTAACACTAAAGCTCTATTGAGTTCTTCAGAATCTGCTGAAACAAGTGTTTTTGGTTCTGATAAAAATCTTGAAAGATGTGGTTGAACTTCTGCCGAACCGAGTCCTGTAATTAAACGCAGTGCAGTGTTTTCAACGCTGAAAATGATTAAATCTTAGTGAAAAAACGAAATTTATTAAAAATTTGTTTGTAAAAAAGTAAAAGTACCAGAGATGCAACTGCGTTTGGTTAGTTTGTGGCACAGTCGCTAGATTGTGAAGATGACTCAGGATTTGCACTCTGTAATGAGGCTGGATATGATGCATTCTATAACTAAACATATCTAAGAGAGTATAAAGTGTGCCCCAAGCATGTGCTTTAAATATTGTTGGTAACAACTGATCTATAATTGCATAAAAGGTTTAGATAAATGACTTATTTATTGATTTAATAAAAGAAATTTATGAACATTCATTACTTACTTATGAAACTTTTGATGCCCAGAATTTCGATTTCTGTGTAGATTAATAACCTACTGTAAGTTTCAACCAAAGCTGGGGGAAGTGGCATATTACTTTTGGAATGGGCAGACTTCATCATATGCTGAACAATGCTGTGTATGAGGTTCATTTTCGCGTGAACTGTTAGAGAATCTAGAGTTGACATTGATAATGGTGTTGTTGGATTATTGACCATTGACGTATTACTTTGTAAGTTTGGCAGAGGTTGTTGAGGATGACTCTGCAAAGAAAAGTAAAAGTTAAAAAGAAAATAACTAAGATTTCAAATAGTTATTCAAAAATAAGTTTTACCTTTTGAATTGACTCGAAAAGAACAGCCATAGCTCGACTAAAATAATCATTTACATTATTTGTAGAATATGCATTACATAATAGAACAATTCTATAGTCTGAACCCATAGTAAGATTAGGTTGAGAAACAGCATGCTGAAGAAACCTAGTAACAAAAATTCTGATAAGTATACAACAGAATAAGTGAGCAAATATAATTGGAAATAAAATAAAATGTCTTTACTCATGATGAGTTTTTAAGTTATGAGGAATTGGCCTGTGACAATTTGAGTGTTCTGACTGGGCTTTTCTTAAAAGGTGTAACCAAGTACAAATCAAAGCCATTTCGTGGGTACACTTTGAGTGCGTAAGATCTGGAATGGGTAATGGATCTTTCTCTGGATATAAAAGATCATACAGTTTGAAAATAGGTAAGAAAGTTGATAACTGTAAGAAAGTTAAAAGTTAAGTAATTTAAAAAAAAAGTAAGATAACCAAATTTTGCAAAAAATTTACCGAATTCCTTTGAATAGTTCCTGAAACAAACTGTAAAAGAACCCACATCAAGTGATCTCTGGCTTTTTTCCATTCTCTTCCAGTAAGCTAAACAAAAATTTCAAGAAATGTAAATCAAAGCAAATTCATAAAAATTTTATGTAATCTTGTTTTCTAAACTTACTCTGTCATGAATAGCCATCACAAAACTAGGAAAACTGACAAATTGGAATAAAACGTAATGTATTAATTGTGAAGATAGATGCAACCATGGCCAATAATTAGTTATCACATTATCTGAGCCTTCAGCCGGTGTTGGCTCATTTTCAGATTTTTCCATATTTCTAATCATAAGATCTACTAACTGTTCCTCTAAAGCTGCACACCTTGAGTTTTGCTAAATTGCAGAAAAATTTTTGTGTATTTGGTATGTTTTTATTTCAAATTTAGCTAGCACAAAAGTTGCAACACTTACCTGCTTTTGCAGTCTTAACATTGAGCAAACCATG
>UCOM01002284.1:0-28086 GCA_900474385.1 Ormyrus pomaceus | reverse complement strand
AAGTTATATGTGATTAAACAAAAATCGATTTTTCTTAGCTTTTCGCTAAAAGAGCTCATAACTTTTGAAAAATCGAGCGTTAGACCGAACGGACGCGGCTTCTTTCATATTTTAACATTAGAAAACATATCCCAAAGTTTGAACAAAATCCGTGACCCAAACAAATGATACTCTGCTGGTGAGATAACTCAAAATAACAATATAGTTGGTCTAAAAAATGAAAAAAAAGTCAACTGTAGGCGGGGCTTACTGGGGTCTTTTTAAAAAACTATTTCTCCCAACTTAGGCATGAAATAGTCCTCATTTCACGCTAGAAAGTAGCGTAGAAAATCGAGCATTTCAAACGCTTGACAAATTTATTTGTGCAAACGGGAAATAATAACTTTTTTCCCGCTTATAGCGGGGAAAAAAGTCTTTTATTCCGCGCCTTCGGCTCGGCTTACCGGGATCGTTTATCCAACTTTCTAACAACAAATGAGGGCTTTTTCTGCCCTCGTTGAAAAAAACACGGTGTGTAACACGGGGAGAAAATGAGCTATTTCAGACTCGGGTGAGGTACGTTCAGCACTCGTCTCTGTTTCGGATGCCTTCAGCGTCCTCGACTCCGACTCGTGCTGAATACCTCACCCTCCCTAGAAATAGCTCATTTTCTCCCCTTGTTACACAATGTACTATTTAACAAAGTCTTTATTCCCCCAAGGCTTTTTTGGGGGGAAAAAGACTTTAGTAAAGACACTTTTCAGAAGACCTCGGCAAGCTCCACCTTCGGCGGGGCTTGCCGAGGTCTTTTGAACAAAGTTTTTTTTTCCCCCTCCCCTCCGGGGAAAAAACACTTTGTTAAAGACACTTTTCAAAATGGAAAATATATTTACGTTCAAAATGATTTCCTTTTGTGACCATGCAACTTGATTTAGAGAGGATTTTTCGTGAGTCACAAAAGGAAATCCGCTAGGACAAATATTGAGAAGAATTTCCTCTTCTGACAAGCGGATTCCTTTTGTAATAAGAGGACCTTTTTTTCAGTGAAAGGTTCATTCGGCGACACTTATACAAAATTAAATCCACTTCGGTGGTACGCCCCGCATAGCACCCGGCGATCGGCGGATCAAGGCGTAGCATCGCTTGATGGCGATTAGAGTGAGCGATCGTGATCAGCGGGAACTACAATGCAGCCTCGTCCGGTGCATATTTTATGGGGAATCGCATTCGATTTGGTAATGGCGTTGTCCAAGGCTCTCTCGGGCTGGGGGAGGCGCGAACTTGGTGTCTTCGCAGTCGGCAAAGGCGATCGATTTTGCGAGGCGATGGCTCATAGTTAAGTGTGGCGAGAGCGACCGAACACCCTGAATTAGACGCACCTACAAATCATTATCTCTGCTTCGCCTCCCCCTCCCCATTTTCCTGAATAAATGAAGGTTTTTGACGTTTAATGCTACGATACTGATCGTGATGGTGAGCTTAAGCTTGATGCATATTTTATTTTACTCTTTGGATCGAGGTGTCGATAAAGTGAATTAGAAATGCATTTCGAATTGAAAAATACGGGAATTGACAACTGATTTATTTGATTAAACATACCATCTAACGTTACATTCCGTTTTTGTTCAAGTTATTATTGTAATGCTACTGTAAAACTGTTTATACCTATTTGGAGTCACGCCTTACAGTCTAATAACGATAACGTCTCGCAAACACGCGACATAAAACTTTTGAAGACCCGTTACGCGAGACAATGAAAGGCGAAGGGCCGAAAGCCGAGCTTACGTTGACAACACGCAGAGACGACTCCCAGACGGGTCTGCGCGTGGAGGAAAAGCGCCTGCTTATCCTGGCTCGTCCAGAAAAATTTCTACACCCAGACCAGGCGCATTGCGTCGCTCTCAAAATGCGCTTCCTCCCCGCCTCGCCACCGCCGCGTTACTCGAAACGCATATCCGCGACAAATTGCTGAATTATTTTCCGCCATTAGGTGGCGCCTCCACAGAGGATAACCGTGTGTAATTTTCCGTTGCGCGGCATTTCCGGCTTTTTCCGAGAGCGACCCTTCTTTTTTTCCGTTTCGACAAAATCCTCTCGGTCGCACTTTATGGAGTGGAGCTGGAGGGAACTTCTCTCTCTCTCTCTCTCTCTCTCTCTCTGCGCTCGCTTTTTTTCCTCGCGCGCGTTTGCGTTCCACCTCCCCGCCCCCCGGCCACGGCGGCCGCCGGGTGCGTGAGAAATGCGCGGAACTATGCTACAACTGCGTACGTGCTTATTTTATTATGAGGAATTTCCCTTTTGCACCCAGGGCTTTTTTTTTAATTACATTTCACGCCGAGTAATTTGATGATTCATTATTGTTTTAAGCATTTTTCGCGATTTTAAGTGAAAGCCTGCATTTTTAAAGCGACGCTTTAGTGCCGATGATTTTATTCCATGGCATTTTTAGTTACTTTTTGAAGCAGACTTTTCGCTTAATTGTTTTAAAATGCGTGCAGGAAACGAGTGCAACCATTATTTTTGTAAAAATTATAGGATCAGAAATACTCTTGATGTAAAATTTTGCAAATCTAAAAAAATGGAAAATTTTAATCTCCTCCATTGAGTAACAAAAACTCGTTACCATTATAAAAGCCCTCGGTAACCTTCCGGCTTGATAAAAATTCATTTTTATAAAAGACCAATTCCGGCAGAGCGGCGCAAGAATCGAGGCGAGGACCTCGACGTGATCTATATCGGGTCGAAAGGTAGACGCAAAGGCGGCTGGCGGTGGGAAAAGCGAGAGAAAAAAAACTCGGTTATTGTAACTGTAGTTTGACATTCGGAGATTAAAATCTCGGGGGACCAGCTGGTGTAGAGGCTCCGAGAGTCGCTCCAAAGTACAGGCAGACTTCCGTGCCGTAATCATCCTCAGATCCAAATAATGAAGCTTTAATAAGAGGGAAGAATGAGAGGGGGGAAGGGGGACGAACAAAACAGCCGTAATTTTGCAACACCGGTGTTATTATACTCGCGCATAGGTGAATTACGGAAATATAAGTTCCTCTCTTTGAGCCGAAAAGAATTTCGGATGATTAAAGAAATGTAGTGTGTCGTTTCTAGAGGAAAATAAATGTCTTTGGTAAAAGGTAATGTCTGCTACTGCAAGTATTTGAAGAAAGAATTATCTATTGTAAATTCTCTAGCTAATATATTCATTTATTAAAAAGTAAAGCTCAACGTATATTGTATTTGAAGAAAGTGTATTTTATGGGTGCTACAAATTTTCAGTTTAAGCTTTTGAATATTAACAAAAAGGAAATTGGGACGTTCTTCATGAAAATTATTGAAGTCGAATAATGAGGGCAAACTTTTGAAATATGCAAATTATAAAAGCTTGATATAATATTTAATTTTCTAAATAATCTTCATCGCAAAAGCTTCCATTTCTCAAAGTAAAAACCGTACATAGAGGTGAGAAAAAAGTTTACGATACTAAAATAATTATGCAATTCTCAGTTTAGTCCGCTGATAAAATTATGCGTGGGAATAAAAAAGCGCAGTAACCACCGACGTACAATAAGAAACTCCTCGCAACGCGGCGCAATCTTCCCGCAAAAAAACTGCGCGCGGCTCTCGGAAAAAGCAACCGTTAATTTCTGGGAGCCAAGCAGGAGGAGCACCAGTCATTTTACATCTCGGCGCGCATTAAAAAAACTGAACTCCTCGTTGCGCGGCTGAAAAAGAGAGAGAGAGAGATATTGCCGGCACAATAAAATATTAATATACCCCGCGGCTTAATCAGCCCTTCGCGCATTAAAATCCAGAGCGCAAGAAGCATCGGCAGCAGAGGCAGGCAGGAAAGAAGGGAACGAGTTGGTATAACAGTCAAGAAAGGAAGAAAGACACTCTCTTACACCCTTGCACTCGTCTTTCTACATCAAGTTGCGCGTGAGTTACGGTTCCGGTAAGAAATTCTCGTTTCTCTTAGCCGGGAGAGCGAGAGCCGACTATATATGCACGGGCCCATAGCTACCGCCGACCTAATCTCTCTCGAGGGTTGGGAGAATTTTTTCTCTCCCGCTCTTTCTCTCTCTTACCCAGAGAGAAAGAAGGTACGCACGCCCGGTAAAAAAGAAAAATAGCGAGAGAGAGAGAGAGAGCGCCCGAGTTTCCGCGAATAAGGAGAAAAAGCGCAGGGAGCTCTATAAAGGATCGGTCTAGCCATAGCCATCGAACTGTAAACGCGCGGACTGGAAACGTGTTTCGAGTTTGGCCGTAATTCAAGATCTCCGAGGGGAAAGACAGAGAGATAGATATAAGTTTATTTAGGGAGAGAGAGAGAGAGGAGGATGTCGCCTTCGACTACGACGAAAGGCACTGGATCGAAGCCGACGCCTCGGGCCAGCTTAAGACTGCATTTACACTGTGGCGGGTACGAGGAGAGAGGGCCGTCCGCCACCTCTTTCCTCCCGCTCCCTATTTTTCTCTTTCTTCCTTTTGGAGGCGGGCCGCCGTGTTATCGGCCGCTGATCCCCGAGGAAAAAAGCTCCGGGATCTCAGGTAGATTTTCGGTTAACTGCGTTACGTCGCGAGCGAAAGATGTCCCCGCCGTGATTCGGGAAAATGGACAGACGAGACGGCGCGGTATTAATTTGAAGGCACTTGCGGTTCGGCCTGCCATTGATCACGCGGGGCTTGTTGCGGTTTTTCTTTCTCTGCTTTTGATGGAAGTGCTTCCGGTCGGATGTGCACTGCAAACATTTTCCATGCTTTTATAAAAATGAGAAAAGTGGGATTTTTGTCCCGAATTTTAAAATATCCCCAAAACTTTTTCTTGGAATTAAAATAATTCGAGCTTTAAGTCACTCTAGTACGCGGACTGTACGCAATTCTGTGAAAAAGCAAGCTCAGCCGGCATAAAAGCCAGTAATTTATTTTTCCTCGAAAAAAAATAAATTCATTTATAATTTATTTAATTATTTTCAGCAATTCGTTATTATTGCGAGAAAAAAAATTGGCCTGGAATAATACATTGTTTTTCTTTGCGTGTTGCAAGAATCAAAGAGAAGTGGATGTTATTATATACTTTCGAAGTAAAACCGTTGACAAAAGTTATGGCTGGTTTAAAATTCCTTTGCGGGGACGTCGCATCGGTGTAATTTCAAAGGATACCGTAACAACGAGGGTGTGTGGTACAATTTTTGGAGAGCTTTACCTTCTTGAATTTAAAGGGTATCAGAAAAGTTTTCAAAACTTTTAAGCAAGATGTATTACCACCTATGCGAAAATAGAGTTCTAAAAATAGATATTCTCAGATATTGGCATGATCTTATTTTGATAAAACTTTTTGTTTTCATTTCTTTGATATAACTTTTTTACAGCCGCAACAGTACCGGAATTTATACTTTTATTTTTTCAAGTATTTAAATAAAATATATCTATATAATTAACTAATAATTGACTTTGATTTCTTGATTTCTTATTAAAAAAATTATTAAAAATAACGACCATAAAAACTAGCTCTCCAATTCATTAAAACAGAAAAAGCCAGATCGTTGAAAAGTGGCGCCATCAAATACGCAACGTCAGCCTTAAGAAATGCAGAATTTTATTTAACCCTTTAACAACGTATATACGAGCATCAATCGTTTATACTCGTTTTACGATGCAAATGAAGGAGCCGAGCGGTAGTGAGAGAAGACCCCTCGACGTCATCGATCACTGCCGTATCTCGCGCGCTGCATTCATAATAACCGCACGAGGCGCGCGCACACACGCACACACACACACACACACACTCGCACCTGGCCCTGATACATCACGAGACTCCAAAGGCGCCGAGCATTAAACCTAACAAGCCTAAGCGCGAACGTTTTCACTCGTTCGAGCGTCCTTTTTACGTCGAAATTTTATACGCCCGTTCGCAATGTATGCAAACTCGAATTTGAGTGGCTCGTTGCGGCGAGCGGGACAGTTTTATAACCGTATTCCGAAGGGTCATAGACGACTAAGGAGGAAAAGATTTTACCTCCGCCGCTGACCTTTCGGAACGGGGGGACGCTTTATGCGTGGGAGAAAGGGACTTTGGAAGGTAGCTTCATCCAATGGGTTTTTCATCTGCTGCTTTAGGATCGTCGCGATTTTCTTACTTCATTGGGGCTGGAAAAATGTGGAAATTTATTCAACGCTTTTTTTAATAAGTGTTGCATTCTTTAGTAGACGCCAGTCCCGAATAAAAGAATTCTCGCGCGATGATGAGATTGAAAAATTTCGATTAAATATTTAATGAGAAAAGGAGTTCGAGCTGTTTTCAGATTGGGTATTGATTTTCGCTGGATTAAAATCGATTTCGAAAAAGGCTGTATAATGGTTCGAACTTGCCGGACCACGAATGTATACGTATATGCACTGCATTGGAAAACTTTTAACTTGAAAATTTTTCAAGATTTCCACTTCGCGCGAAGTGCAGACTCACTTTATCTGCAAAAGCTTTACAGAATTTTGCAGTCGCTTTGAAAGATGCATTTTTTATGTTACTTGAATTATTGTCGATTTTACATTTTTCCTTTAATATTTAATTTTCATGAGGTAATTTCGTGGAGTTTGCATAAAACATTTATTTGCAATTGAATATTTAGTCAGAAATATATTTATAAATACAATACATGCTTGACGTAAAGTGTGAATTATTAATATAAAATCACACGCCATTCGTGAAATGTATTGAAAGTTCTTTAAATTCGCAGTAATACATCCCCTTTAAGTTAGAACTAAAGCCATATCGTACTACTTGAAGCCATGATAATCATAACTGATTTTGAATCTTTTTTTTTTTCATTTTTAATAAATTTTATCTTTTAATCGGTTAGTAGGATTTATTAAAGCAGTTAATGCAAATGAAACCTTTACCAGTAATAAAGGTCTAAAGGATTAAGTAGTACGAACTGCGAACAGATCGAAGCGAAATTTTTAAAGACAATTTCGACTTGATAAAATTTTAATGGTGATTAAATTTTATTATTTGGAATATTGCCCGATATTTCGTAACATATTACATTGCTGGAGTAATAACCGAATTCAGCTGGTAATAAATCAATGAAATAAAGGAAATAAACGTTTTTTTTTTAAATGATGCTTTCTTAAAAAATGATAAAATTCAACGCGAAGAGCTCGTGGGCAGCTGAAATCGTAACTAATGGCTAGGATCCTACGCAAGCAGCAAGCGCATTTTTGTTAATTTGCAGGAGCCACGCGAAATTCAACTTTAAAAAAAAGGGACACATCGTTTGTAAAAGTACAATAGCGACGACCGGAAGAAAAGTGAAGGCTGAAATAAAAAGATCGCTTTACTTTGTTATTGATATTTTAGTGGCGAAAAGTATATTACTCAAATTTTACATCGGCTAGCCTCTAAAAATAAATCTAAGAACTCGAGGCACCATCGAGGGCTCGTTCGCAATATAATTCGCTCATTGAAAATAAAGGAGGCGAAGCGTCGCTGTCTGGCCTCCCGCTAAAAAGAATCCTCAAAGAGGGAAAGAGAGAGAGAGAGGCTGACCAAAGAGAAAAAGCGGGAGAAATAGAGCGTCGCAGCGTCGTCGAGGAGAATATCAACGGATCCGGTCGGCAATAAAAGCGGGATGTCGTCGCGCGCGCGCGCGTGCGGAATTTGCATCCGCTGACGTCACGTCGAAGGGCTCTCCGCCGCCGACGCCGTCGCCGCCGCCGCTCGATCGCGGCTAATTTCTCTTTTTCCTTCTTTTGCGGAGGAGGGAAAAGAAGCCGGCGTATATGTGTGCATACGTATGCGGAAATTCGCCGAACGGGAAATCGGCTTATGGCGCTTTGTGCACCTCGGACGAGGAGAGAGGAGCCGTACGTTACGTGCATGTTTGCGCGATGTATCGCCGAACGATTCGAGCTCGAGTGAGCGCCGAAATTGGATGGCGAGAGAGACGCGAGCGATCGCTCCGCCGGAGAATGTCAAATTGCTATGTGAGCGTTGTTTACGCGAGCCGTGATACGGTTTTGAAGTATTTTTAAGGCTGCGGCCAGGCCGTTTTGTCGGATATTTCAGTCTCTTTGCGGGGACGGATTTGGGATCATTGTCTCGTTGTGAAGGGTCGGCTGAGTTCAAATTTGCCGAAGGGACTCTGCGACTTTTACTCTGCTTACCGTTGAATTTTTTTGAAGAAAGACTTAATTACTAATTGTTTAATATTGAATAACGCTTTAAAAGCAATTTTGTCACGAAGAAAAATAAACTCGCACAATTTAAGATCGAAGCTTATTATCAGTTAAAATCTGCGAATAACACTTTTGAATTCTAAAAAAGTGCCGAGTTTTTAAAAAGTAATATTGTTTATTCATCACAATATTTACCTGAAAATGCTTTTCACTTTTGTCCGATACCGCAGTGTTAATCTGATTCGAATATGGTTTAAACGAGTTTTCGCGTAGAAACATTTATATTTAAGTCGGTTAATTTTTCAGTCGACCGTCTAGACAAACAGCATTAAAAAGTCGGACACGAGGACATCTGCATAACTCAGGGCTTAAAATACACGAGCGGCCGCGAGCACATCCAGCCCGAAGAGCCTCAATTCCATTGTACCTTATCGTCCTCCTCCCCCCCCCCCCTTCCCCCAGTCAATCTCAACTCGAGCAAACGCGAGGAATATGAAAAAAGCGAGGAGTGGACCCGTAGACGGCAGCTATTTCCACTTTCCATTTTCGCGATCAATCAGCGCGCGGCGATGATAAGATGCGCCTCTCTCGTCGCCACGTCCTCTTTTTCTATTTCTGGCCGAACGATATATATGTATATATATATATATATATATATGTGTGTGCATCCTCGCATCTTTGTCGAAGTTTGCAGGGTCGCTTGGCCGCATTAGCGAAAGTGCTCCTGGCTCTCGCATTGTGCGAGGGGAGAGAGAGAGAGAGAGAAGTTGAGGATAGGCGTCCCTCCGCGCGCGGCGCTGCAAAACTTCAATGCGCTAAGTACGGACGCGGTGCGAGCAAAGTGGTGTACGGCTCGCCACTTCGAGAGTGCATGTCTACTTTCCTCTCTTTTTTTTTACCGCCGCTGCCGGTGCTGCTGCTGCTGGGCTGCCGGTTGTTTTTTATCGGGCCAAGAAACTGGCCGCGCTCTGAGTGGAGAGGCTCGCTTTGAGGCTCGCTGCGGATCGGAGCGATGCTTTTTTTTAATTGCCAGCTCCTCTCCGGGCTGTTGTTGAGAGCGCCGCCCGACAGCTTCTCGGCGGAGGAGGGAAATAAACTTTTGAAATTCAAGGGTTCGAGGGAAAATTATTGGTCGGAGAAATGGATTTTGGAGAAGATGCGCGAGAAATTGGCGCGCCAGGAATTCGTTCGGGGAAAAGTTGAAAAGATGAAAGATTACACCCGATGGATTTATTTTTCCATTTTATAAATTTTCGAGAAAAGCTGTAGATTTGTCGGTAAATTTTTTCTCCAAATTGTAGAAGCTGTTGAAATATTTTTTTTTTTTATTCTGTTATCAATAAAAAAAAAAGAGGAAACGAAAAAATTATTTTGCAACACATAAAAATAAAACCAACTCTTATCTAATAAAATCCTTTCTAAATTGGTTACAACAAAGCTCTTTAATGCAATTCCCCTCGAGCCCGGACTAAAATATCGCGGAACCACCATAATCCTTAACCCACAAAAGTCCGACGCAACTCATCGTCAAAAAAAAAAAAAAAAAAATCCAAATCCCAGGGCCCTCCGAAGAAACTCAATTCCCTCGAAACTCCACACTCGCACGCCTCCAAAAAAGGGGGCGAGTTCATTAAAAGGCCCGGCGTGCGAGTATATCTCGTTTCGACACGCGATACCGTGTACGTATAGAGCGTCCGGCCATTCCGAGCGGCGCACAGGTGTCCCGTTTGCGCCGTTCATTACATAGAGAGAGAGAGAGAGAGAAAGGCTGCAGCCGAACTTTTCGTTTGCGTAACCCCCTCGACGCAAAATCCGATAGGAAGAGCGAGAGAGAGGACGTCGACCGCAGACAAGGACGCATCGATTCCTTTCGGTTTTCGCGGTCGTACGTTGTATGTGCCTCCTCCCCCCCCCCCCCCCCCACTCCTGCCTTGTTCGTTGAGCCTTCGTTGTTTTCGTTTTACGAGTGGTAGAAGAGGGCAGCAGTCGGGAGAAAAATGACCGAAAGTGAATCGTTAGTTCCGTAAAGCCATCGTCGGATATTTGCGTTTTCGGGGATCTTATTGTTGATCTCGCGTTCTTTTTTGGGAAATATAGTTTAGGTGAAAAAAGTGCCGGTGCTTTTCAGGATTTCAGTATTTCGTTGTTTATTCAAGCTTCGCGGATAAAGGAAGAATTTAAAAATAGACGCGTTCCTTTTTTAAGGATGAATGTACGAGTTTTCTTTACTTTCGGATTTCTCGAAAATTCTCAATTTTTTTTTTTTTTTTTTTTTTGAGAATATTTTTTAAACGATGTTTTTTAAAATGCAAATAAAATAAAAGCATTTAAAACCAACATTTAATTCGCACCATACCGCAAAAAACTTTACTTTGCACGAGCTCTTAGCTAGGTTATTGAACTAAAAACAACTGGTTGATACTACTTATAGAAACAGAGAACACGACGAAATTCTTTCGGTTCTTTCCGTAATTACTACCGGAAGCTAAGAATAGCGTAGCGTATATAGCCTTCCTCTCTCGCGATAAGCATCGATTTCAATTTGGCGCGATTATAAAAAGCCAGAAGCACGAAAAAGCCACCCGCGCGTATAAGCGACACTGAATTACTCCGTTTCGTCATAATGCCGGAAATATCTATAGCAGCATATTAGATACAGTCTCGATGCGCAAAACAGAGTCATTAATAATTCGCAAAAGCTTCCTGCTTTATTACTATACCGGTATAACCCAAGGAAGCTTCTAGAAAAAAGTGCAGGTCGATTGCGGTGAACATCGTTTAATCTTAATGCTCGATTCCTGTACAATTCGAGGCTAATCCGCGAGCCTCGAAAAAAACGCGGGCTTTCGCAGATTAGCCGATAGCTGGCCGGCGTATTTGCAGCGCTTGGCGCTCGGCGCGCGCACAGAGCGCACCAATATTGATGTGTCATCGCATATATTATCGCATTACAGTGCGTTACGCGGTCGGGATATATTCGGCCAAAGGTGTTTAAACTCTCGGCGAGGTGAGTCGGCAACTGGCTGTGCTTTCTGGTTTGCAAGGGTCAAAGGCCGGGGACGGCCGACTGTGTACCGTATTTGTAGGCGAGCGGCTGCGACTCGCTAATGATTGACGACCGCCAAGTGATGTCACGCTTTCTTTGTGGCCGTTCCTTTGCTTGTAAGGAGGGTATATATACGAGGCACGCGGTGTTCGCCGAAATTTGACAAGGGTTTTCACTGCAAAAATTTATCCGGGGGGGTCGGTTTAATTTTAATTTCAGTGAAAAATCCTTGTGTTACGTATTAGTGTAGTTGGATGATGATAATAAATTTAAGACGTGAGACTTTATAATTCAATTTTAAATGACACTTCAAAATTTATTTTTTGGAAATGTTATTTGATTGTTTAATTTTTTTTCTTAAAATTAGGCGTGAACGATTAATTTATTGTAGATGATATACATATACACTTTATTTGTTAGCTTAAATTATAGAGTCAAATCATCCGATAAATATTTGTTTTAAATACTGTGGGCTTATGAGAAAATATTTTTGATGTTGCATTTTCGAATAAGCGAGTAATAATAGAATTTTTGAGCTTTTTAAGATTAGTCGTATATGAATTACGTAGTAAAAAAGTTGATTTTGTCACTTTAAAAGCGTTTTATAAACCTGTAATTTAGTAAACGGTACAAGAGTACCGCAGAATTCTCATTTCATCGAAACGAATTCTTGATTATCGAGAATCCTAATTTCACCGCATTCTCCCAATATCTCATTTCAATAATCGCGAAATCCTCGCATTAACACCCCCGCGAAGCTCCGCGCCGTCAAAGGCAACTCAATATCGCAGCGGCAACTCATTCTTGCATCTAAACAATCGCATAAAGCTCGCTGGCGCACACAACCAAAAGCTGGCCCCTCTCTCTGTCTCTCTCTCTCCGCGCGCGAAAAGCAAGAGGGAAAACGATAAAGCACCAACAATAGCAATTTCGTCGATCGGGTAAAATTCCGGAGCGCTCGATCGTTAACGGCTCGCTGCTCGCTAGACGGCCTGTTTGCGGATTGCGATATTGAATTCATAAAGGGAAAATCAGGCGCGTCCCCCGCTCTCCTCGAGAGCTTAACTTTCCGAATGAGATTACGTTCGGCGAGGCGCGTAATCCAAAACACGGCCGTATATATGTACGTCTGTGTACGATATCTGGATAATCCAATCACGATAATGGCGCAAGACGCGCCAGCTGTTTCGAGCGGAACACATCCGTGTGTCCGAGTGGGCGCGAGGGTGACGAGCTAATTCGAGCTGATTATCGACGATCGGACCGGGCGAAAGTTTACGGATAGTGTCGCCGGTTTCGATGATCGTGACTGCACATTTTTTCTTTCGCGTAATAATGTTTCGGAAGTAAGGTGAGCGACGACTGTATCGATTCAATTTTAACGAAAAATAGAACTTGCACGCAACGTAAATGTTAAGTTTCAAAGGGAAGTATTTAAAAAGGCGATTTATTTTTATGAACGTCCATATTATTCGATTGTTTAATTTTATTACCGCTTTATTTGTTGTATGTAAAGTTCGAAAATATGAAAACACCATTTATCAATTCGTTTTCTGTATCAGTTCGATTTGACTGTTTTATGGAAAGTATTAAGCTCAACTAAAATGTCATTTATTTCGCAGCTATATACAATTAAATAAAAAATCTTTTCACATAGACTCATCTTTAGTAGGCAAGTTTTCAATCTAATTTCGTACTTTCAAAATTCAAAATGGCGTAGTCCATTGACATGTGAACAGCCGAATGCAAGTTCAATAGGAATTTGAATTCTAAATGAAACTCTAAATGGTCAGATTCACATTCGCAATATGGCTTAGAATACTAAATCTTGTCAAAATTGAGTTGGATTGCTCAGTTTTTTTATTACTTTAGTGGTCAAGCTGAGTTTGTTACATATATATGTATGTATGCATTTATGCAATTAGAAAGTTTCGACTTTTATTTTATTCTTTTATAGAAACTGCAATATTTTACGTCTTTAGAGTAACTTGTACAAAAAAATTAATTTGTTTTACCTCATCGACTATTTTCTAATTTCTCAATCGTTAGAGAATCGGTCATTCATGATTCGTCTTTATCTGATAAATTATATTTTAAACTCCAACTCACTAATGACAGGCAATTTCAACTCAGAAACTAATTCAATTAATTAGATGAACAATAGTTTAAAATTATTTAAATTGATACAATTCAAATTTTTAATCAAATGTTTTTCAATTAACATTCTCAGCAGCAGCAAAATACTCTCCATCCTTTGAGCGAATTTGCTCTGACAGCATCGCTTTCCCATCTAATAAGTCACCTTTTAGCATCGCAAAAGAAACGCGCTAAAAAACGAGCAGCTCTCTCTCTCTCTCTCTCTCTCTCAAATATTCTAAATTGCTGGCATTCCGAAAGCTCGTCGGCTCCTTCAGTCCCCAAGTCGCACACGCACAGCACAAGGAACTTGTCGAGATTTGTTTGACAAGTTGCAATTCGCGCGCGCTTTAATCCTCTCGACGCGGCGTTTTTATTTCCACCGCTTACTCTTTTTCCCGCTCTCCCTTTTCCGTTTGACGCTTACACGCGACGAGACTTTATATATACATACGTATATACACATCGCCGCCGCCTCGAATGAAGAGATTTGAGCTCCCGGCACGCGAACCGAGAATTCAAATGTCTCGCGGCGAGATATTCCTAATGAAGTGACTTAAATAAATCCAACTGCAAGATTCCGTCACGATCTTTCCCGCGCACTTTTGTGTATCTTTTTAAGATATTGTAATACAGAGTGCGTCCAAAGTTGATGAAACGAACAGTGGCCGAGAAACGAGCGGCTGTGTCTTTTGCGAGTCGCACAGAATCGATTGGCGCAATTAGTTTTACAAAATAATGAAATTTTTTGACAATCTTTTAAATAATTTTGTTTCAGCAATCGGAAACTTTTTTTGGCTATGCCATCAATCCAATTGATAGTTTGAAGCTATCTGTCTTGAATTCGACTTACATTTTAATGGATTAATTAAGGATTTTATATGTATATAGTATTTAAATATTTTTCTCAATTTACACCACTTCTCGATTCTAAAATAATATGTTTCCTGCATTTCGCGAACAAAAATTCAATAATTCGCAAAGGCTAACTCGGCGCACACTCAACCGCCACTCGTATCTTCAGCAATTTAAAAATAAAACAACATTAACTATAGAGGTCAAGCCTCTCGTCGGAAACAATAGAGAAAAAAAAAATTGTGTCGATGCCGCGGGAACAAAAACATTAAAAAGCCGCGCGGAGTACAATTGTAATGGGTGATTCGAGATGGCTTCGAGGCAGCAGCAGCTTTGTTTCTCGAGCGCAGCTCGGAGCAGCAGGCCGGTGTATAGGCGGAGAGGAGAGCGAGCGAGGTCAAGTGCATCTTACGCGATGTACTTTAGATCTATTGCGCATGCCATCTCCATATAACTGTGCGAGAAGGCAAAGTGCCCTCCTTCCCGAGCGCCTCCTTACGGATACATTCCTTGACGATGACGTCGAACCTTCCTCGAGTGCAAGCGAGTCAGTTTTAAGTCTGAGGCATTTCAAATTTGATATTGCCGAGCTAAATTCCCCCCCGCCCGTAATTCGCTGCGAACGCGGGCGGTGATATTGGAATTTTGACTTTTCATTTTCTGACGGATAATCCCCGGTATAGAAAATCAAACAGTTGGGCGGGTTAACGTATATTTTGAATGGAGCGCTTTTTATAGCTAATTGGCTAAAAAGCGCACAAAAAAGTAAATAAATAAATTAAATTAAATAATTGATACATTTATTTATTATTTATTTTTTATTTATTTATTTTTTATTATTTTTTTATTTTCTTATATAAAATTGATGTTTAAATTAAATTGAAAAATCATTTTAAAAGAGAAAATATCAATTCACTGAAATATTCATGAGCAAACATATTTAATTATTTGATAATGACAAAAAATAATAGCAATTTGTCGTTTTCAACTAAAACAAGTTAAAAATTGGTTAAAAACTTCTTAACTATTTCTATCAGGAAGGAACTTATGGAATTTGGGTATTAATGAAAAACTGTCAATTCTTTTTGATTAAAATGCGATTAGTGTTCTTAATCTTTTTAAACATTTACGTAAAATTAATTTATTTAAAAAAATAGAACCAAGTAATGTTTTTAGTTCTATACTTAATTAAATTTCTCTTATATACAGCAGTCAATTCAACAACGATCATCTTGGCAAGAAATGAAAATTACACTCGAACGAGTTACACGGCAGCACCAGTTATTAAAAAGGAGATCCAAACGAAAGGCAGGCCGGAGGGCTCGGAGCGCAGGATCAGATATTAATAAATTTATATTCCGCGCGTTCTCCACTTATTTAGCATCTCGCAGACGTTATGAAAACAGCAATATAATCAGGCTAAGTCCGCCTTCTCTCCTTTTCATTATTCTCCGCGAGTGGGTTCCTTCGCCTCCCCCTCGCCTCCTTCTCTCCGGCTGCCCCCCCCCCCCCTTACCCGGGCGGAAAGGGCCAACTGATCCGCTGCCTTCCTCGGCTCCTCTCGATTATTTACGGGGGCCGCCGTCGAGACTCCTCCGTCCTCCATAAATTTAGCGGAAATTTTCTCTCCGGTTGAGCCCGCGAACTCGGCCATTCGCTCTCTCTCGCGCACACCTTAATATTATACGGCCGGCGTTCGAGTTGCCCGTCCACCGCTCCTTTGCTCCTCGCGAATGTTTTCGTATATACGGCTCGCTCGATATCAATTTTCGCGACGTCGGACTCTTATCGAATTTTAATTTGCGTTTCGCCCGAGTTGTCGGCAAGTTTTTCGATCATGAAAAGTGAGTCTCTCCGAGGGACGTGGATTGATGAAATTCTTTTTTTTTTTTTTTTATTTGGAATTAAATTTGAATTCGGATGCTTTGCATTTGAAACGATGTACTGAAAATTCTTTAAATAGTTTTGTTTAAAATTTCAAAGATGAACTCACCCGCGTAAAAATCAAGCCTATGGGAAATACATTGGCAATATATTGGAAAAGTATGTTGAAAAAGTATTTGCAATATATGCGCAAGACTTCTGCAAATGCACATCATCCAATATATGTCCAATATATGCATGCTTTAATTCAATACCCTTCTTGTACTAGAATTGAGCTATAAATTAAAAAGTTTTTTGAAAAAGAATTTTTTTTGGTCATAAGTAAAATAATAAAAATTAAAAAAAAAAATTTCCGAACCTGGATTCGAACCCAGAACCTTGTTCTTTCTAGGCAAGCTACTTTACCTCTGCACCGAGCTATTTTTTATTTATGTCATAAAAATTATATTTAGGTTATGATGTACCGCTGACTTATGCTCCAGATCGGATAATAATTATTTAAATCTGAGTAGAAATTAATTAATAATTACGGCTCGCCTCAACCGGGACGGGCTAGAAAACCCGATCAGAAATTAGTTCAGAAACTTATAAGTAAGGAATAATTAAATAAATACAACTATAAAATTAAAATATTAAAAAAAAACCTATAGGTAAGGAAATGAGGCGTAAATCAGGGCCAACTAAACAAGAATCTTAAGGCTACGGAGGCGGCCCTGATTTTTGCGACCCGTTACTTGCCTGAATTATTTTCTGATCGGTGGTACATTATAACCTAAATATAATTTTTATGACATAAATAAAAATAGCTCAGTAGTAATTATAAGAGCTTGCCTAGAAATAACAAGGATCTGGGTTCGAATCCAGGTTCAGGAATTTTTTTTTTTTATTTTTATTATTTTACTTATGACCAAAAAAAATTCTTTTTCCAAAACCCTTTAATTTATAGCTCAATTCTAGTACAAGAAGGGTATTGAATTAAAGCATGCATAGATTGGACATATATTGGATGATGTGCATTTGCAGAAGTCTTGCGGATATATTGCAAATACTTTTTGAATATACTTTTCCAATATATTGCCAATGTATTTCCCATAGGCTTGATTTTTGCTCAGTTGAATTGCACATTAAATTTCAATAATTTATTAAACAATTGTTGCATTATTTACGTTTTCGTGGTTATAATACACAATTAATATCTCTCGCTTCGCTTTAATACATTAAAAGATTCGAATGATTGCACTTAAAAATAATTAAAATTTTATTTTACACAGCATATCAAGTAATACATATTTAAAATATAGCCAAGTTTATCAAACAATGGTAGTTTTGAGTAGAGAAACCGCCACGCTTCAGTCACGAGCTGTAATTCAGAAATTTCAGTTACAGTTAATCGCAAGATGCCAAGCATTTCAGTTAATAAATCAAGCCGAGTGAAACCGCTGTGGATTCGCGGTGTCGCCAAATTCAAGTTCAAACATTCATTTCAAAGGTGAGTCTTGAAGTACAAACAGACAATTTAGCCCGCAGAATAAACAGTCCTTCTCCCGGCTACAAACCCACTTCTCGCATTTACCTTAATCCCGAAAAAGCCAATGCCGCAAAAAGTTTATTTAATATAGCCGCGGCCCGGCGTGCGAGAGCGAGTTTTCGGAATCGTTCGGGCAGCCGCGAGAACATAATTCTCGAGCAATTAAGCGGGGGGAGGGGAGGGGGGGCAAATAAACCGATACGTAGGATTCGCGAGCAAATAGATATATTTCAGAGGCGCGGTCCCCCCGAAGCGCGCGGCCGCGTCCGCAAAGAAGAAAAGCTCGCGCGCGAAAAACATCATAAAGAGAGGTATATACGGGCCGCGGCGCGCGAGAAATAAAAAGCGCGGTAGCCGTAATACGCTGGTTCGCTCGCCGCGAGAGAAAGAGAGAGCGGACGCCTGAATAATTAATTGTCACGCTGCTCGGTTGGCGCCCGGGACGATAAATTACAAAAGCACCCGCGGATAAAAAGGAAGCTCCCGGGGCGAGAGAGAGAGAGAGAGAGAGAGAGAGCCCCGCTCTTCAGTCGGAAATTTCTCGCTGGCGCACTTCCTAGTGCGGGGGAAAAAGCGTCCCGGCTTACTTATAATAATTGTGGCGGAAAAATAAAACGTAATAAACAAGCAGGCACCGAGAGCACGTACGTATATGTACGAGGCGGCACTTGCCTCGTTTTTTTCCCTCCCTCTCTCTCTCTCACTCTCTCCTCTTGCCGGTGCTTGCTTGGCTTTCATATTAAAATTAATGCCGAGCCCGCGAGGGCTTCTAAATAAAAGGCTGCTGCCTTTTTTTTTTGTTATTAATTTAAACGCTGATTTTTTACGAACCGCCGCCGCGAGCTGACTTTTTACAAGGGCCGCTTAGGCTTTTACGCGTAATATTTTGCGCTCAATCTTTTATTGGCTTGCGGATTTTTGTGCCCTCGCGGTCTGCCTCGCAGAAGTTTGCAGTCTTTCTTTTTTAAAGGATTTTGCAAATTAAATGTTTATCCGATGCTTATTAAGGATAATCGAGTAAAACGAATTAGAATTTTAAAAGGTTTGGTGGTTATTTTTTTGGGGTCTAAAATTAACGGAATCGTTGTTTGACGAGAAGAATCGTACGTATTTGCACGAAGCCGAAGATTTCTTTTATGCGAAATGCCGTAAACTTTGTTTGCTGTGGAAAGAGCATTCTCTTAAAAAATTAAGCGATCCTAGAAGATAAAAAGTAAAAAAAAAACACTATTTTTATTATATCAGTTTCTCTGAATCCTTTTCTCGTTTTCTCTGCGAATATTTTCTTTGCAATATTCTTCACGCACCACAAGTACTCTTCTTTTTTTCTGTTTTTCGTGGAACGCGCACTTATCTTTGTCATTTTCCGTTCTATGCATAAACACTTCCTGTTTTACACATTGGACTGTATAGTTCGTTTAATTAAACAGCAAATATTCATTATTTTTTAATGATAATATTTTAGCCATTTAATTTCCTAAATTGTTGTGTTTAAAAGAACTTTTAAAAATAATTTATTCTTAATGTAGAAAAAAATTGGTCTTCAATTCATTTCGTGCACAAAGTTAAAAATATAAAAGAGTACTGTCTAAAATTATATAATTTCTTAATATTGATACTATTCTGAATTCTTTGATCACATTTTCAACAAAAAAACATGTGTATATCATGAATAATATAGTACATAATTATTTTAATGAAAATTTATGCTAACGTTTCGATATAATAAAAAAACTGATTAACGATATTATCTCCTGATAATTGCAGAATGTATAATTTTGGAGACAAAAACTTTATTCCATATAGTTCATGCCTAGTAGATTCCTAAATATTCTCTAAATCAATACCGCATTTTCGAATGCTAAATAAAACCTTACTTGCATGAATTGCGAACCACTCCAACAAATTGAAAAATTACCCATCACTCATTCGGAAAGCGGTACGAAAGGACTAGAAAATTTTCGAATATCGATCTCCCCCATTATCCGCGCTTTCGCAAACTCTCCTTCCGCTCGAAAATAGCCGCGGATCAATTTCTAAATATAAATACACAACATCTGGGCGAACAAAGGCAAACTCCGGGCCGACGTGCATCGTGACTCGGTGCCCTTAGAGCGCCGGAAAGTTTGACGAGGCCGGCTTAGACTCGATGTAAACCCGGCGCGCGCGGCAACGGCGGCGGATTTTTGCGCAAAAAGGCCGCGGATCCGCCAATAATCGAAACGGGCTTTAACAATCGAAACTTAATTCGGGGGAGCCTAGGCGTATTAGTCGACAATAACTAAATCGACACAATTCCCAGGGCGCGAAAGCCTCGGGCCGGCCCGTAATTCCGGATTTCCATAATAATTGTACGCCAGCAGGCAGGCTCGAGTGCTGAAATTAAGGTCGATCGATTAGTCGACCCAATAGTGGCAAATTCTCTCTCTCTCTCCCTCTCCCTCGGCTTCGACTGCTCGGGTCTATCAATCGTGTAAATTTTCGCTTCCGCGAGCGAGCGATCGAGGTAAAAGCTGCTGCTGCTGCCGCTGCTGCCGCTGCTGCTGGTCGCGTGACACGCTGAGCTCCTCCACTTTCTGCGCGCACGCGGGAAAACGGCGGCGGCGGCGGTGGCGGCGGCCGAGGAAAAGGCCCGAGCGTGCACGCCGCCGCTTCGAGAATTATGGACGCGCGCCGTGTGTGCTGTGTTGTGCCGCGGGAGATCGTATCGGCCGGCTATTATGGAATTTTAGACTTTTTTATTTCGATTAATGGCCTACGGAATTAAAAGCGAAATGAGGTATTTTTTTTAGTGCTTTAAAGGAACGAGCTGATTTTGGGATCTTTAAGTTTTGGTTTAATCCAGTAAAATCTTGATATGAGTTTAAGAATATTTAACTAGTACAACATTCGTCAGATCATTTTCTTTTCGAGATTCAATATTTATTTTAATGGCACACATTAGAAAATAAAACTTTATTCGCACATATTATATAATAATAGTTAAAAGAAATGTTACTTCTCGATAAGTAAATACACATATTATCACTTCGATAGAGAAAAGTATACACTGTCCTCTAATCAAAGCAATAATAAAGAGCGACTCCTTTAAGAGGCTTTTACCGAAGCAAAAGCGAAATTACGCACCGAGAATCCTCTTCGGACCGACGGCAATTGGCAACAGCGAGTTTCGCGCGGTGCGCGCGAGAACCAGGCCTCCTTCTCTTTTCGCGGGGCGACTTCCGTCGCAAGATAGATCGATTTCCGAGGCTCGTTCGTACCACTCCGGCCCCCCGGTGATGGATAGGAGGCTCTTCCGGGCAGCGGCGCTTTCGCCCCCCCCCCTCCCCTCCGGAACGATAGGCATCTCTCGCTCTCGTTCCTTTATGTGTACCTGCTGCGCGTGCACCCCCGTGTGTGCGAGTGCGCAAAAGGGCTGCGCGTCGGGCCCGGATTAGCGGGCAGAAATAATTAGCGGTTCGCGCCCCGGAGAGAGGAGCCGGAACTTCGACTATTGGATTAGTGTTTATTAGCGGAATTTTCGAGCCGGCCTGCGGACTCGGACGGGACGCTTGGCTTGCTTGTGGCCGTTATTAAGTGCTGTTGTTGGCGTCCGACGATTGCAATTTCTTAGGCTGGGATTTGCGATGCTTTCTCGGAAGTTTTGAGTTTTCGGGAGTTTATTAACGAATTTTGGAAGGAATCTGTTTATGCTTTAATTTGAGGAGTTAAATTCGAAGATAATTCATTGATACATAATCATTGATCAATAAATTGTGTCAGGATGCGTAGATGTCAGTTAAGAATACATTTATCGATTAAAATTGTAATGAGCAAATCTCAAAACGCGATAAAAAAAAAACTTTCATCGACAGAATCGAAATAAAGCGAACCCTTAATCACCGAAAAAATACTCTGCCAGGATGAACTCTCACTGCAACAGCAGCAGCAGCAGCAGCAGCAGCAGCAGCAGCAGCAGATTAGATCCAATTCATTACCATCCACATTCTGGCGCTCAGCAAAAATCGATTATTCACTTCAAAAAGCGCGCTCGAAAGAAGCCGACGGCAACGAAAAAAAGCCCTCAACAACAACAACAGGAACGCAGCCGCGTTACTCCCTAATTCGCCGGCGCAGTGCGAAAATAGCACTCGCAGCCATCAATCAATTCGTTAGTAACAGCTAGAGCGGCTGAAAAACTGCGGAATCGCCGTACGCATATATCCGCACAAAGCCGGCCCGCGGAGAGCAGCTCGCGCGCGCGCGCTAAACTCCTCGCGAGCGAGCGTAAATATTTTATAGCCATCTCTTTCGCTGGCACGTAGGATACCGACGAGCCAAAACAATCGGTCTCGCCGTCCCTTTTAAAATTGTAATGCGCGGGGGGAGGCGCGGTCGTGTTTGCGCGGCAGGAGCTCCGCAACCTCCTTCTTCGACCTCCTTGCTCAAATATTAACGCTCTCTCTAACGGCGCCCGGCGCGCGAGGAACGACTGCACCGGATGTACCGGAGGCTGGGGGATATAGAGATCCGATGCATTTTTCTTGCGGCTCGTGTATTTTGGGTTATTTGGCCTCGTCCGCGAAAAAGCTGGAACTAAATGCTCGCCGGATTGATTTCTTGGAGAATTGCCGTTGGGAAAATTCATAGTTTAATGCTGGATTGCGGTTTGATCGATTGCTGATTCTGTTTTAAGTAACTTTTTTCATAATAAAGATTAATGCACGTTTTTATCAATTAGTTTTTGATTAAATTTTATAACTGATGATGATCGGCTATAGAAGAATTCACGAATAATAATAATCAGTTTACCGTCAAATTTAATATTACAAACCAATCCTGCAAAATTCTAAGAGAATTAAAACCTTAAATTGAATATTTCCTCAGTTACCCATATCGCAAATTTGCTTAAACGCAGTCGAAATCCATCCCGGCAATGCCTTATTAAATAAAACGAAACTCAAACACGGCTCGCGTCGTCGCTTTACTCCTTTTTCCCCGCGGCTCGCGGCCCTGAACCAACTTGCATCGCGCCGATATAACTTTCTTCGGGGCCGCTTTTGCTTGCATTTTGATTAAAGGCCGGAAAATGCGAGGGAGCGCCCCTCGCGTCCTCCCGACGTTTTCTCTGGATCTTAGGAGCTGCCGAGGGAGAAAGACGCGAAGCCGCCGCCGGCGGTTGCCAGTAATTAGAAATGCAAATATCCTCCTCGTCGAGTGCCGCGGCGACGCTCCAGCCTATATCCAACGAGATCGATTTAATTCGTTTACGTACGGAAGCTGAGAGGTCCACTGCTGAGATTTAAATTGTTGAGGATTATTCATCAGAGGCTGCAGTGAGCGAAGTGGTAGTTCTTGATGGTGTTTTGAGAGATAAAAGATGAATAAATCGAATTGTAATTTGAATATTGACGCGAGATTGTTACAGTTATCACTTTCTTACTCTCGGGAGCGACACTGAAATTATTGGCTGAGCCTGGTGATGTTCACGCGGTGATGTAAATTTGAAAAAAACTTTCCATTGCTTAATTGCATTCGTTTTACAATTGTAAATGAAAATTTATTTATTATAAATGAAATTTAATAGAATTATTATCAAATGAAATTTAATTTTTAGAAAATACTAATAATAGAATTATAAAATTAAATTACGAAGATATAATAGCGCGCTGTAAATTATTTAAAAAACTGAAAATAGTAATTTCAACAAATGAAATGTTTCCAAAACCCCTCACTAATGAATTTTAGTGAAAATTAAAAGTTTTCTAAAAAAAGCAAATAATCCCGTCAGTGATAAACCTCCCCTACAAAAACGAAAGACAATTCCTTCACCTTTGCGCCGGATCCAAAAATAAATCCTCGAAACGACAGAAAAGTGGACTATCGCGGAGAGAGGGAGAGAGAGAGAAAGAGCGAAGGTCCTGAAAATTTGAAGAGGCCAGGCAGCCAGGCAGCGCAGCCAACACAGTAACATCCCCCGTCTCGGAAGTTCGAAAGTAAATTTTTAAACGTAATAAGTGAGCCGTTTCGCGCACGTGCTAACTACATGCTCGCCGCCGCCGCCGCCGCGTTTTCCAAAGCTGCGCGATAAGCGCCTTTCCCGTCCCAAAAAATCGATGCGGGCTTACTCAAATTTGCCTTCCCAGCATGTAACGCCGCCGCCGCCGCCGCCTGCTTCTGTGCCAAGTGCAAAGTGGCCTCATTTTCCTATGAGGGATAGGGGCAGTCTTGTACTTATGAGCAAGTTTATGCGCGATATTTCACGCTGGAATGGCCGGGATAAAAAATCCAAATACTCTTTGAGGTATGGTTATCTTAACGCCGAATTCGTTGAATTTAGCGAGAGTTGAAATTTCATTTTGATGATGGCAATTGAAAATTAACCGATATAATTTGCAAAAAGTAAACATTTTTTTACAGCTCAGTATCCTTGGTAGCTGAACTCTTGTATATTTAATAAAGCTCTCGAACATTTGGAATGTAAGTTCAACAGTTTAAAGATGAAAACTCCGCTAGAAACATAGAGGATTTTCCTTTTCGAATTTATGGAATTCTTAAAATTGTAAAATCCACTTAAAGTCTATATAATTCAATTTTTCTAGAAAAAAAAATATGCACCATTTCAGAAGCACGCCTCACATTCACAAATTTCCAAGGTTTTTAAACTTTCTGACCGAGAAAATTCTCCAACGGAGGTCTCTCTCGACATAGATATCAGCTCCTCGCGCAGCTCGAAGAATTTTTAGGATACAAGGCGCGTATCGGCAGTGTAATATTCCAGCGATTTGCTCTCTCCCCCGAAGGAGGAGGAGGAGGAGGCCGCTCCCGTGCAGGAAAAAAGGGAAGCGAGAGCGGATGGTAATCGGCCGGCGCGAGATCCATTTGAGAGCAGCGCGGCAACCGGGAGATAGACAGGTATTGCATTGCCTTCGATACCAATCGTAAGGGGCCCTTGTCTTGCCTTAAAAATTCACGCGGCTCTCGCCTCGGCCTGGCAGGATTGAACGCGTATGAGGGAGATAATCTCGATTCTACCGGCGGCGCGGCCCGTATTAATGTCATTTCGCAAGCCCGCCCGAGCGATGCAAAATTAAGCAGACAGCGCGATATAACGGCTCATCGATTATTCCGTCTGATAGCTTTATTGATACGCTCCTTTCTTTTCCGCGCGGCGAGAGGAGGCTGGATTCGAATAAATAATCGGAACGATCTCGCTCTCGTGCGAGCTATTTTTTTTTTTTTTTTTTTTTTTTGCCGCGTGGAGATGCGTCTCGATTATTTAGGGTGTGTGTGCGGCGGAGCTTTATTATATGCTCGAGGATGATACGAAATAATTTAATGTGCAATAATCGTATACGGATAATTTTCGTTTTTAATATATTTAATAATCCTGTCGATTGGGATTGTTAGGATATGTTATTTGAAATTTATAGCTGGTTGAGTTTCGGTAAAAGCGATCGGATCTTTAGAAAATTATGAAGGGAATGCAGTTCACAAATTCATATTTGCATTCACAGAAAAAGACGATTGAACAACCGCAGTTCAATTTATATGTTATTGAATTTCAAATATGAAATTTTGAATCTTATAAATAACAATATTCCATCAGGTCGCAAGCAAATTCTACGCGAAAAGTGCCCCGTATAATCCTTTAATTTCTCACCGAAGTGCATTTAATAACCGCTCTGGTATCCTAGAAATTCCAATACACCTCAAACGACGTCGAGCGCCGGATGTGAGTTTAACTTGATTAAAAACACAATTACTCGCCATTACCGTTACAAACGACTCGCGGCAGGCGCGCAGTACGTCGTAATACACGTAATTTCCTTCAAAAATATACCTTTGTCTCGTGCCCGAGAGTCGCGGCGTCCCTCGCTAACTTTCTCTCCGCGCTCTCCCTCCATCTATTCTCTGAGTTCGCGCGCTCCTCGCCCACCTCCCGCTTCTGAGTCTCGGACAGTTACCCCAGAGGCTGCCGTCTAATGGTCGGCTAATTGCCTGAATGTAAATAAATATCCACCTCCAGACAGCGTTGTGTAGCCGGGCGACCCCGGCGTTTCTCTCCCCCCCATCTTTCACCCCTTCTACGCGGCGGCGGCTGCCTTGTCCTCCGCCGCCTTCCTCTCTCCCCGAAGGGCGCGGATGGCGAATCCCAAATGAGAATGTACGAGGTACCGACATGCGTTCCCACTTCAATACGGGGGCTGTTTCGAGGCGCGCTGGCTGGGCTTCCGAGAGCTTCCGGGATGAAAAAATTATCCGGACGCCGGGCTGTAAAAATTCGTATTAATTCGCTCCCCGGGGGGGTTTGGTGCGGCTGCTGATGGACTAACTTTTGTAATGAGGTGCGATGTGATGGAGCGGGGGAGTGTTAATGGAAGGAATCTTGATTTTTAACCGTTATTCAGAGTATACAGACATTGTCTGATTTATTTTTCTACGAAATGGAGCTGGGACAACAAATATTTGAATTATTTTTTCTTTTTGCTACACGTATAATTTTTTCAGTTAATAGACTTTGATCTGTCAATGATAACGTATGAAAAAATATTATCCACTTTTTCTTTTGGCCAGAAAAAGATAATTTTATATAGTGCTTCTTTCGGCACTATTTAATTTCATGTATGTTTTGCTTGCTTAATTTGGCACCGAACGTACTCTGCACAAAAAAATTCTAAACTCCTTTGTCTTTTCGTATATATATATATATATATATAGAAATACGCAACAAAGGCGTGTAGAGTTTTTTTTGTATAGAGTATGTTCGGTGCTCTTAATTTGTGCAAAGCTAAAAATATCGTTTAAATTTTTACTTGAATTTCTGAAACTATTTTTTTTTTTAAACTACCTCTATTTGAAGCTGAATTAAGAGTTAAAATTTAAAAAAAACATTGAAATAGTTACAACGTTTCAATCAACAATTCCACCTTTCTTTAAAACAACAAAAATCAAATAAACGTCGCAACTCTTCGTTCCACAGGACCGAGATTTTTAATGAATAAAACACTAACTCGGTAGGGGGGGAGGGGGGCGGGGATCGAGCCCCGGAATTGCCGCTCGTACGAGCAGTCACCCGAGGCGGGCCATTTTCGGGCTCTCCTCGAGAGCTCCACCGAAAAGTGCGAGCGAAGGTGAAAACGGGTGAGAAAAGAGCGCCGGAGGCCAGAGCTCGTATCGCTCGAGAGAGAGAGAGAGAGAGAGAGAGAGAGAGAGAGAGAGCGAGATGCCAACGCCGCCGCCGCCGCTTCGTCGCAAATCGTCGGCATTGTGCGAGCGGAGGTGCGGAAGCCAGCCCCTCGCGAATATATACGATAATTGTCGTGCACGAGACGAGAACTTTTTGTTTTATTGTACGCGGCTCTGAGAAAAATGGCTCGTCATGCGAGGAGGGTAGAGGGATCTGAGGTGCTTCCGGGGGTAATAGTTATTGATGGGTGTTGCCGCAGGGAGAGAATGTGTTTCTTGAATTATTCGCGTAAGGATTGTTGTTTATGCATGGCATTAATAAAGCTTACCAAAATGGTAATAGAATTACGGTTAGCGAGGCTTCTGTCTGCTGGCAGGGTTCAGGAGTTGAGATGTTTTCTAAGTTTTTGTGGAAGCATCGGCGTTTTTGTCGAATAAATATCCGTCTTTGAAATTGTTAAGTTTGACTTTTTGTAGGCTAATATTTTCAAATTTTAAAAGCATCTATCTAATATTAGTGACTCAGCACTTTTGGTATTTTATTATATTCCTCATTGTATATATATATATATATATATATATATAGTCAAGTTTTATCATCTCGAGCGAGTGTGAGCGAGCGAAAATTTTGGCTAGTAAAGTTAATTGTATTGCAATAATATTTAACTTTCAATCTCTGTATTATTTATCAATATTCATTTCGCAAAACCATGTTTACATTGAAAAGCTTTTAATTAAAAAAATATTTCCATTCGTTACCTATTTTACAGTGCGGGGTTTATTCATCGTTATTATATTACGAAATTGAATTTCATTCTTACTAAAAACTGTTTTTGTATATGCAGAAGTTAGCTAAATTTGTCGATGTTGTTAACTTTAAAATTTATTATAATTACTGCTAACTAAAGTTGTTTTGATTTTATCACAAGATGTTTCCGAACAATCTAATTTTTTTAAAGTAGAAGTATTCATTTTAAATACGAGAAATTGTAAGATATAACAAATTGCATGAAACAATCAAGCTTCAAAATTCGACTAAATTCGCGAATTTCGCTCCGTCAGGATAATTGCAGAAGGCGCTGCGAAGTGCCGACTCCGGAAAAATGTGACACCTCGGCGGCGAAACAAAAGAATAAAAGATAAAAACTATTTGTGTTCGGCAAATGTCAATAAATATTACTGTAAAGAATGTAATAGAACTTTTCGACTTTGCTCGTATTTATGATAATGATAGGTTGTATAATGACTGTATCAATTTTATGGCTGAACATAGGTCCGATTTATTAAAAAACTAATTGAGTTATGAATCAAACCAAGTTTT